>JAOXJP010211683.1:0-11864 GCA_025762735.1 Platanus orientalis
TTAATGATTCCTAAGTGTGAATTAGTGATTATTCTATCAAATCCTAAAGTTTTAAATCAAAATTCCTTAATTTGACCCGTATTTCATCCGTCTCTCAGTTTCGGATGCCGTATCTCCGCGATAAGTTGCGATACGCGAGACGTACTTGTATCTCGGGTCCCCGATACGAGTCGTGATAACGATATTTTGAACCTTGATAGTGGCTAAATAAATTGGAATGTAATGTAGAAAAATCACGATACAACTACCTCATGTTTAGAACAATTGCATATTTAATTGTTTAAACTTTAGATATTGTTTTCTCTTGGCCTGATTTCTGGATGGGTATCTATATTACAACAACCAATATCTTTAATGGTTTTTTGGATAAATAACGATTTTATTAAAGAAGCAAAGGAAAAAAGATAAAATACAACAAGGCCCTAGGCCGAGCATACTTAAATGCCTCCACTCAAATTATCCGGAATTACATCAAACATAACCATGTCATCAATCCCCACAGCCCATTTAGCAACTTTATCAGCTAAGCTATTTTGAGATCTTGGAATATGAACTACAAAAACATCCAAATAGGTGACTAAATCCCAAATTTCATTAATGGTATGAGCATATTTCCAAGATCTTTGAGAAGATCCAGTTGCCCACCCTACCACCACATTGGAATCTCCCTTGACCAAGCCATTTCTCTCCAATCCCATCTTCTTGAACTCCATCCCATAACAAGATCCATAACCTCTGCCTTTGTGGAGACACAAAACCCAATAGGACTGGCAATTTTACAGATGACACTACCAAGATGGTCCTGAACCAATATCATTAATGTTAATGCTTTATCTATTCGAAGTTGGCAATCCCGGCCCCTCTTTCCTGTCCAAATCGTTTCATATGGAGTTTGGTTGTTCCAACGAAGGTTTTGTTTTTTGTTTGGCTTCTATGGTGGGACCGTGTTTCCTCTATGGATAATCTGATTCAGAGATGTTTTATCTCTCTAATCCGGTGCGTTATGTGTGGCTCAGCAAGTGATTCTTCTAGTCTCCTCTTTATCCATTGTCAAGGGGCGGAACTTCTGTAATTTTGTGGCGTTGCATTCTTAGAAATTTTCAGGTACGTTGGGTGGCTTCAGGGTCTTTGAGGCTTCTTTTCAATTCTAGGTCCGACTTCTAATTCTCCAACCTTTCTCGGTTGAGAGAGGAGGTTTGGAAGGTGGTGCTTCATGCTACATGTTGGATGCTATGGGAGGAGTGTAATAGTTGCATTTTCCAAATTTGTTCTTTCTCTTCGGGGTAGTTGGTTGAATCCATGCTTTCAAAGATCCTTCGCTGGTTGTTGGCTGCTTCTCTGTGGAGAAACCATAGTTACTAGAGCGAGAAGCTGGAAGTGAGGCTTAATAAATCCTTAGGAAGCAAGCAAGAAGTGAAAACCGATTAAGAAACATTTGGAGAATGGGTAGGAAGCGATTATGGAGTAAGTAAAGTGCAATTTGGAAGTTACTTTAAACCATTAGAAAAAGAATGTTATGAAATGAAAATAATAGGTGAATATGTGATTACAAGTAGGTAATAAGTAAGAAGTCTACTTGTACAGTAATTGATTACTAGTAGGAAGTAAATAACAATAACTTATGATTAATAATTTCAACTACAGTACATTAAAGTGAACAAACTTAATAAAATAGTAAAAAACTTAAAACCTATGCTATGTAAGTAACAAATAATCATGACATATAGATCAATATGCAAACCACTTGTTATTAGTAAGGCTAGCCAATTATAAAGATTCAAATAAGATGGTTTTTATACAATATATTTTATTGTTGGGATTTGTGTAGCCGACCCCAAATAGCTGGGAAAAGGCTGTTGTTGTTGTTGTTGTAATAAAATAATATAAAAAATAAAATCAATACTAAATCAGTTATTTCTAGAAAATCATTACCAAATTTCATTAGATGATATTTTGTTCAACACCAACAACATATGATTTACATTAAATAAAATATAATATTGTTTCTTAGATTGTTTCCCAATCGATTCTATAGACGTTTCTACCCACTTTCTCCAAAGGCTTACACTTGCTTCCCCAATCACTTCACCATGTTTCCCATGTTTGAGAAGCGTGCTTCTCATGTTTGGAATTAGCTTCCCAAACGAGCTTCCTACAAAGCGAGCTTTCCACCTTGTACCAAGCTTTCTTGCAACTATGGGCCAGACCTTACAATACCCTCTCTTTGGCTCTAAATCAAATTAGAAGCTAAGGATACTTGATTTGCAAGAAAGGTAAGACTGACTTTTGACTTCTAATTATACCTTGGATGGAAACAAATAAGATTTTTCATCTTTCCAGAACCAACTAGAATAGTAACTAAAGACCACAGAAGCTGTTGTATGTCCAATTGGTCTAACCAGCCCAAGATTCTCTAGGAATAGAATTTAGAAATCAAGAAAAATTGGATTTGGGATAGTCATACATGGAATACACATATGAATGCATCTTAGAGAAATCTTTTCTGCCTTGTGGGACCCTTGGAGGTCTTAGTGGGGTCCGGCGATAGGTTGGGTAGGGTTTTCTTAACCCTGCAGCTATATGTTTTGATGGGTTTGGTGTGCTAATTCCCATTAACTTCACTCATTCTTAGAGAAGCAATATGTCCTGCAGAACATAAGAGCTTTGTGAAGGAAGATGCAAACTTTTGTGTCGTTTCATAGATTCTGATCTACAGTAGACAATCTAAATGGTTGCCTAGAGAAGCAATTCCTGTCTATTTTCACAGCAGAATATTCTTGTGTTCTGTAAGAGCTTAGTGGAGGAAAATATGTGAAATGCTTTGCCTATAATGTCTTAGATTCTTCTCTTTTAAAACATGAGCTCAGATTGTTAAATTATATTCCTGGTGAAAAGTTCCATATGTGTTTAAATTTAGATCTTAACTTTATTTTGCCTGGACACCCCCCCCTGGTTCCCATGCATATAGGTCTTCCAGCACTTGTTGCTTTTCCGCCTGGCTGTCGAAGTTCAGATTGTCTTCTTAGGTGAGTTTTCAAAATACTCATTGATTTTAAATTGATAAATAATGGAAGATCCCTTGAGGACCTCATCTGCGCTCTCCTAGTTTTTGCGACTGCTCCATTGTTTCTGAATGCACTGTACTCAATTTAATAAATTTCTTTTCCTGCTACTTTGGTGTTTCAGTAGAATGGACATGTTATCTTGAATTTTGGTTATAGGTACCAAGGAGATCTCTCAGTGGATGCAGTTGCAGATTGGTTTGCAACAACCATACTTGGTTTACCTCGCATTCTTTACTACTCGAAGGAGTCATTGGTAATTTGTAGGACCTCATTTGATTGCTTATATTAATTTTCTAAGGAAGTTTTGTACTGATACTTGAAGTTTTGATCTGTTATCCTTGGTCTCGGTGGAGTTCCTTTATTGAGAATGTATTTCATTGACAGTATGATATTGCCATATTATCTCTATGGTCTGCATTTTGTAGTGGATTCTAATGCAAGAGTGGTCTGTGATATTCTTGATGCTGCTATGGCAAGGATGTGTGGATTGATCATTATGTTTGTTTCTTTCTCTTTGCTTATCACACAGACACACACACAAAAAAATGAATATTCTCCTACATTTTCTAAGCACTATATTTAGTTATAGAATTCTTTGGCTAGAGACTAGGGTATCTGCCTTGGTGCTACTGTAGCAAGATTGCTTGGCTAAAAGTGCTGAATTGCTTGTATATAATATATATCATTCTCCCGTAGATGTTGTAATCATTCTAGGTATCATAGATATTACATTTGTTTAGAGTGGTTTTTTGTCTTAAACCTAGAGGTTGTGAGGCTAGTATTAGTACTTGGGCCTTGAGTAGAGGTTGGGGGACTCCCAAATGATGACCTTATCAGGGATTTAACTGGGAATCTTAATATATATATATGTACATATTCCTTTCCTGGCAACAAAAGTGTGGACGTCTTATCTAAGAAGGTGCTTTAAGGCACTATTTGTATATTGGCGTTTGACTTTGTTTAGCACCCCCTCCCGCTGGGTAAATTCCTTTCGCAATGATGATTGAGGGGATAAAAAATCCTAGAGGTTAGTTGGCATTTTGAGATGCAACATCCTAGAGGTAAGTGCTCAAGAATGAGCTTTGAGACAATCCTTCTCATCTTATTTTTGTAGGAAGTGTGTGGGTCTGTCCAAAGGTGACATTTTTTCTTCTCAGCAGCCCTATTTTGCCAAGGTTGGTGTGAACATTTCCTGGAACTTTATATCCTTTCCCTCTAATTGTAGTTGAAGTCCCTGGATATGTATTCACCATCATTATCAAATTGAAGTTTTATAGATTTAGGTTCAAATTTGGGTTAAAAGTTACAACACTTTATCGAAAATATTTAGAAGTTGAAGATTGCACCATTGAAGTAAGTAAGCACCTTCCTTCATTAGTTTCAACCAAGTTACCTTAGCATAATCACTAATGAAGTAATGCTATCTGCATGGTGACCTGAAGGGAGTAGGACCTCATACATCCGAAAGATTTTTTACTTTAATTTTTTGATTGGAACAGAAAAATTCAAAAGGCAAGACAAAGGTGATGAGAAATGTGGGAGACCGATTCTTCATTTGGCATGCATAACAAGCCAACAGTATGAATGATATGCCCTCTTCTGATTAAATTATCTATCTATAGTTAAGATGCTTGATCTAGCCACAACCCTTAAAAAGAATTGGACGTTGGATGAAGAAGGGGATTTCCATATGTGCTGCCACAGAAATGCCACACCCATGCTATTTCTATACAACTCATGGCAAGATCTCACAGTGATCAGTGAACTGCCCAGATTTAGAACCAGCCCATATTCTTTAATCATCCTCACCCAGCCTTGGACTTGGTTTAACACCCTTCTAAAAGACCTAGCAGACTGGCCATCTCATCGATCAACAAAGCATTCATATCTCTTCTTATCTGAGGGGTCCAACCGATAGCTTCATCTACTATCAACATATAATCAGCCACCAAGGCATATTTATGCATAGCCAAATTGAAAATCTGGGGATATAATTCTTGCATATTCGAACACCATCTATCTTTTCAAAAATTTATATGCAGTCCATTATGTACGTCAAAATGCACACCTTTCTTCAAATCAGAATTCGAGTTCATAATACCTTTCCAACATCTGGTACCATAAGGAGTGGACACATTTTTTGCATTTGCCCTTTGAAGCCAGCCCATACTTAGCAGCAATAACTTTCCTCCATAGGCACTCCTCAATGTCAAAACGCCAAAGCCACTTTGAGAAAAGAGCTTGATTCAACTCTATGATACTTCTATAGCCCATCCCTCCTTCCTCTTTAGGTTTACAAACCTTGGCTCAAGTCACAAGATGGTGACCTACATTATTTTTCCATTACTACCACAAGAAGCCTCTCATCATCTTCTCAATAGCTTTATCAACAAATGGGGGGATTGTGAACATTGACAAAAAAATAAATATGGAGGCTTCCTAGAACGGATTTGATGAGGCTGATTTTACCACCCTTTGAAATGTATACAAATTTCTAGCCAGCAAGCCTCTTTTGGACTCTTTCCAACATTGGGTTTCAAGCGTCTTTGCTTCTATGAGAGATTCCCAAACATCTGATGTTTTTATACTAGGTCTTCTATAGTCTGACTCTAAGATGCCTAGTTATCTACAAATATCTTATGTATGGTAAATTCTAAGGTATGGCTGGCCTTACTAAGAACAAAAGTGGTTTGCATATTGATTTATATGTCATGAATTCTTGTTAATTGGATATTGTAATGTTTAGGTTTGTCTATTACTTTATTGAGTTTATTCACTTCATTGTATCATAGTTGTACTAATTGATTGTAACTTTTTATTTTTTACTTTCTATTAGTAATCACATATTATAGTTTTACTTATTGGTTGTAGACTTCTTATTATTTACATCCTATTAATAATCACTTATTCACCTATTAATTTTATTTCATTTCCTAGTCATTTCACAATAGTTTTTTTTTTTAATGGTTTGAAGGTACTTCCAAATTGCACTTCACTCACTTTCCGATTGCTTCCTGACGGCTTCTTGATTGCTTTCTACTTGCTCTCCAGATGCTTCTCAATTTTTTCTCGTTTCTCGTTTCCCGAAGATTTATTGAGCCTTGCTTCACATTTCTCACTTTCACATTGTGTCTTGCTTTCGCCTTTTGCTCTAGTAACTATGAGTATGACCCTTTAATGAATCTATGCTTTTCTGTTACCTCTTCCTCCAACAGTAAGCCTTAGCTATATTCCTTTTATTGCTTGATCATTTAATTCTGATCCGTTCCTTATCCTTCCATTCAGCTTGCTTCTTCAGACAGATTTTCTTATAAGATCTCTAAGAGAATGAGGAGGCATACCATCGTTTACAGCAACCATCTTTCCATCATCAGGGGCATTGCCTACATCCGATGAGATATTCAGGCCTTTCACTTTTCCGATCATGCCATTTTGAGGTGGAGAGCCTTGACATTCTCATGGGGATGGTTAGATTCCTCATATTTAAGAGCAAGGTCCAAGTCTTCAATTGGATCTTCTTGAGCTTCAGGGGAGACAATTTCTCTACTGCAGGAGCATTTGGAGAGCTGATGCCCTTGTGCCCCCACACTCCTCACCATGTCTCCTTCCTGCATCTACGTCCTGCGAGGATTCTCTAATTGCAAAACTGGAGTTAATAAAGTCCACACTACACCCTTAGCTTTTATAGAGAGCAGAAGTTTCAAAGGAACCCCTTCCCTTAAATGGCCCCTAGCCTAGATTTTGGGTCTTTTTTCGATGAACTTGGACCATGTCTTGACCCTGGTCCATCCTCGAGGAAGATAATTAATCCTGCTAGAATGGGCTTTCTAGGGTCCAATCCATCTTAGAAATCTCGTGAAATGCTCATATGGGCTTCAACATGACTTGATTCCACATATACTCACCTGACCCCCCGGATTTGCAACCGTCTCTATTCTGCACGACCCGTATATCCAAGTTTGCCGTGGTTTAAATGTTGAAACAGTTGACAAGTCTTTCACTGACATTTCCAGCCAATCAGCCCACACCCCATCTTGCCTACGTGTTCAGAAACATCCCATCTCCCTTCTCCATACCTTGTTCCTCCTCTTTCTTTCCAATGTCTGGAGGCTCATCTGCAAAATTGATACAATCTCAAGAGATTTTCTCGATTGATTACCATGGGAAGGTTTACTATTAATTCATAATGATGGGTCCTTCCTCAAATGCTTGAGGGAGCTTTTTCACCCTCTCCAAGAGTGCAGCAGCTTCTCTATAAGAGTAGCCACTTGAAAGGCATCATGTATTTTTCATGCCTTTACTCAGATCATTAAGAATCCGGTGGTATTCATGTAGATTGTATTCTTACAGGTCTTTCATCTACCATTTAAAATCAAGGAGATGTGCAACCACATCTTGTTACCTGCATCTTCAATCATGTATTTCTCAGCCGATCCATCCCAAATATCCTCAACAAGTGAAAGTCGGCAGTACACATCCATAATCTTTTGAGTTTTGACTGTGCATTCATCATGTACTTCTTGTATTTATTATCGGCATTATTCCATGCTTGACTCACCCTGACCTAGCCCATTCATACTGTTCTTATTGTTCGTCAGTCTGGGCCCTAGGCAATCCCTACAGGTTTAACAACAAACGATTGCTTATGTTGCACTAATTTATAGTGGCCTGTCTTAAAAAAATTCAAAGTCTGATTTGGCTAACATGTTTAACACGTGCAATATCTCAATGGTAAAATATTAGATGAGAATTAAATAGAAAGGAAAAATACTGAAAGTTTCAAGGATTCTCATAACATGCAGTACAGGTGAGAACACACCTGTGTTGCCCCATGGACCCTCCCTCCAAAACACAAATACATAAACTGGGGAATCACTCTCATATATAAGCCTAAGTTGGATAGTTTCCTGTCAGATGGGTGACCAATCGAAAGGATTAAGCAAATGTTTTTTCTCACAAAGCATGAAGGCAACATGAAAAAAGAAAATAAGAATTTTTTTTTTTGTAAAAGGTAAGCATATAAAGGTGAAAGACAACTACCGTAGAGTAAGAAAAAGTAGCAAGTGGAATATACATGTAATAGAATCAAACAAAACAAGTAAAAGAAGACTTTGAATTAATAAGTAAATTTATAAAAATAAAAATTGAATCGCCAATTACACATAAATACAACAGATTCAGATTATTTGAGAATTTCATTCACCTTTCAATTTGCTTATCCTTCTTGGAGCATTTTTCGTTTTGATACTGTGATATCTTTTCTTGTGGTGAGCACTGCCTTCATCTGAATTTGATAGATATTAGATGACAATATTACATTCCAATACATTATTTCGAACAGGTGTGACCCATTTTTTTCCCCACTTTTTGTATATATATGAACTTTAAACTGCCAACAAGAATATAAGAATGTTTTAATTATCAAAAGAAAGTGCAGAAGCCTAGGTTTAATAGAATTTTGGATTCACAAGACATCAGGTAATATCAACTAGTAGAGGATTGGTTTACCTTACAATTGCACTATTTTTAGATCAGCTGCATTTCTTTTACACTCCATTTCAGTGATGGAACTCTTATCTTAATCTCAGGGACCAAATTTCCTTGCAAAGAGTGGTCATCATAAGGTACAACAAGTTCATTCATTCCACTCCATTTTTTGACCAATGATTATTGTCTTTACATTCATGCAATGTATAATTCACTTTTTTTGATAATTAGATTATTACTTCACTTTTTTTTGAGAGAAAAAAGAGTTTTTAGTTCACTTTATAATTATTAAATTCTTTTATCAGCTGTTCTTGATTTATTACACTGACACTAAATGTTATTGGTCCGATGATTCATTCTAATATTTATGTATTAAATATTATGAGATTCATTTCTTTAATTATATTTTGTTTTTGATAGATGACAATGAAATTTTATTGATGGAAAAAGAGCATACTAACTACTAATACAACAACCATATAGCACAGAGCTACAAACAACTATCGGGAATGACACTACAGTACCACTTGAAATGGAACATTAGCCAACCCCCCAATTCGCGAGCTTGTCCACCAAAACATTTTGCTCCCTCGGAATATGAACAAGAGAAATACCTAACAAAGTTTACCAATTCCCTTCTTTAATGGGTAATGAGAAAAATTAAATTTATGCCTTTTGTTTTAACTGGTTCACAAAGATTCTTGTGTATTGTTGTCACTTGAATTGAGTTGATAACAAATTCTTCACAATAGAATATTGTGTTAGCTCTCTTCTTTTTCTTAATACAAATTGTTATTCAGCAAAAAAAAATAAATAGAATATTGTGCTAGAACCCTGCTTGATTCATGGGACATACATCCCAACACAAATTCCCTGAAAATATAGAAATAATAACATTTAAAAAGAAAATAAATTAATAAACTTTTTTTTTTGGTTGGGAGGGGGAGAAGTTTAACTCAGAATTTTTTACATTCATTTTGAAAGGAGTTAAAGTAGTTGGAGAAAAGACTTAGTTTTCTTCATATTTTAATGTGATTTCAACATAAGAAGCTGCTGAACATTTGTAGTGTCAAGCTTAAGCATTGAGTGCAACTCACCTGGGTTTAAAGTTTGCAACTAATTTGCAACCATAATACTCAAGTAGGACTTAAAGAAACACGTGATGATCTCAGGGCAGAACAATAAACTCCATACTGCTGGACTTTAGATTTTTTCAAATGATCAATTATCTATATATTTATATATAGATGTATGTATGTATGTAGAGAGAAAGATGCATCTCATCTTCTCATATGTCAATTCCTCTTTGCTGCTTCTCAACTTCTGCAAACAGTCACAGCAAGATGACGTTGTGCCCCCCCCCTCTCTCTCTCTCTCTCTCTCAGTCAATCCCTGTTTGTTTACCTTTATTTATTTATTTTCTTTTTTTTAAACACTGTAAATGAGGAAAAAGTGGGTCATTGAGGATTTATCTTGCTGTTTCTCCAATCTCTTAGTGATGCACCATGTATGAACCAAAAATAAATCAAAATTTTAGAAGAAAGATATCCTGCTGCATGAAACCTAGTCAACTCTCTTTCACCCACCCAGGTTTCTTGGGTTGTACTGTCCTGTATGGTTATTGTCCCATTAGGGTCAAATGACTAACCTCCCTGAAGAGGGGTCCAGTTCTGCGGTCAACTGGTCCAATCATTCTGGGGTGGTTCGGGTTTTAAAACGTTATTTTGTAATTTATCTCACCAACAGACATATGGTAAGGATAGTTCTGGCACACACTATATATTTTATTATTTTATATAGGCATGCAATCATTTCCATCTCTTACTGTTCGACTTTTTTTTTTTTAATCATAGGTAAAGGTTATTTTCTTCTCAAAAACCGGGGAGCGTGCTGCTCCATTCTTGCGTCAAGCTGCCAAGGATTATTGGGCTTATGCATCATTTGCATTTGTGCTATGGCAAGAAGAGGATTCTTCCTTTTGGTGGAACATGTATGTCATATACTTTCATAATAGGACAATTATGCTCTTGATTTTAGCAAATTATCTCCTTCCCTCTCCTTGAGTTTTGTTTTAATTAATGATCAGTAAGTTTCTTGCTTCTTTGTTACAAATCCATTTCTACAAAACCTACTTTTTTAGAGACTAAATTTACTCTTGGTACATTTAAGTAATTTTCATTTGCTAACTCAATGTATCTTTGATAAAATTACACATCACTAGTGAAAATATTACTGAACATTCATGTTATCATTGACATGTCTATACGTTAGGATGATTTTACTCAAAATTATTAAGCTATTGTAATTACATGATATTACTTTTTGTTCGGCAACAAAAGTAACTTTATTGATAAAATGAAATTGTATAACTGAGAAAGACATTTCCCTAATACATGTATCTTTGCAAAAGTTTTAATTCAAAATTATTTCTCATTTTGCGAAATAGGTCCCCAATCACCTCCAAAAGTTGGGCACTCAAACCCTTTGAACTCCTTCAACATTAGGGACCAACAAAGAAGTAATTTTCCAACATCCGTACACATTTTAGGTAGACTTCGGGGCTGCATTCAAAAGATTTTCTGGTTTCTTTTCTCCCATATTCCCCAAAAGGGAAACATCCTGCATAGGATGCAACTTCAAGTTGAAGGAATTTGAAGCCAAACCATATATATCTCCTCATCTTCTTAGTCATCACTTTATTTACCCCAAAGGGTTAGAAAATCTCCCTCAATGATTCTTGTTGTTTGATAAGGAAGGAAGAGGTGATTAACATTTACTTCATCTGATATACTCTTAACACATTGAGTCCTCTTTCTATTTATGACCACCTCTGCCAACATGCGAAGTAGATCAATGCATTCTTGTTTTTTTTGTTTTTGGTTGAATAAAAAACTTTTATTAGGAAAAAAAGGGGACAAGGAATCCCTACAACAAAAGGGAACAAAGAAAAAAGAGAGAAAAAGGAAAACCAAGGCATCAGCCCCAATTTCACTACAATACCCCATGTTACAACCGATTTTTCTTTCAAGGAATGTCCTTCTAAAGCTTTTTTTCCCACACTATCGCCTCATTCCAAATTATAATATAAATAGGAACTTACAGGTTTTTTTTTTTGAGGGTTTTATCCTATTAAGTCTTGGCCACGCACAATGTTTTCCCACACCAAACCATAGATCCTCCGAAAGGCAAATTCTCTCACCATTCCCTATCTTTATCTTGTGCATGTCACAGAGTCATCATGGGATCTCACTATCCCTTTCCAGACTCAAACACAATAAGAAGAGTTGACAATTTGGGCATCCTCATTTTGGT
>JAOXJP010211694.1:0-11864 GCA_025762735.1 Platanus orientalis
TAAAAAAATGACTAGTAACCATTTGTATATTATTTTAATTTATTTGTACATGACTTAAATGTTTTATATAGTTATTTGAGTCCAGAGTGTGTAATCATGTTCAACATAGATTGAAATTTTCATAACAGTTCAAAATATTTTGAAACAATCTAGTGAAATTTCCTTTAATCCTCATGACGAAAAATCCATCAAAATTGAAATTTTGAACCTTGGATAGGTCTAGAGTTCAAACCTACATCTTTAACATTTTTTTTTTTTTTAATTCATGGACCGGCCTAAGGCCCGATCAATTAATTAGGGCCAAGCCCGGGCCTAAGTTTAATAAAAATTTACAGGCCCAAACCCCAACCCGAGCCCGGTTTATAATTATAGGACCAGGCCTGGACCTACCATGGCCCAGCCCGAGCCAGGCCCATGCCCACCCCTAGAAGGAAGGACCGTCATGAGGATTGGGCCTTGGGGATTTGTGTGGAGAAATTGGATACGAACTTGTCATGGGATGAGATTGACGACATTGTTTCCTTGGCCCTCCTCCAATAGAAAAGGGTAAATACCAAGATTTTTGCTCTGGGTAGAGGTCTAATTCTGGGTTTAAGTTGGGAGAAATCTCAATGGCTTGATGCCCACGGATCTCACATTGTGTGCTAGGGACTCTTGTCTTTCACAGGTGGTACCCTCTTGTAGGAACGAAGGTAGATACCGGATGGATCAAAGAGGCCTGGATTTGTATTAGAGCCTTCCCTTTCACCTTTGGACAAAGGAAGTGCTCTCTGTAATTGCGAAGAAGTGCGGAGGACTGAGAAAGATTGATGAGAATACAATCTCCCTGAGAGATTTGAGAGGGCCACGCATTTTGATTGCTAAAACAAACCTTAGGCTGATCCATAGGATTGTTCAAGTTTCAGATGGGGAAATGTGTTATCAGGCTGCTATAGTGATAGAATACGATTGGGATGAAAGCTTGATTTCAGAGGATCACAATCACCGGAAGAAGCTCATGGAACAGGGTCAGCGGTTTTCCGACCAAAAGCAGGTTTCTAAAGCGGTTTTGGTCTCTGACAAAACCACCCATGCTGTACCGGTTTCGGATTCGAATTCGAAATCTTTCGAAGAATCATCGACAAGAGGCTTGCGTGTTGAAGACATTTTGGTGAAGTTGAAGGATTTGAAGAAGGGGCATTTTGGTGAAGGAAAGTCGATAGCGTGTAAAGGTGCAAGAAATAGGGTTTAGGTCCAAAATACCCCCAATGAGCCACAAATGTGGAAGGGAGCTAGGGGTCTTGACAAATCCTCCGCATGAGGAAGGCGAGATTCCAGAGTTTTCTAATCGCGAATTTCATGATGCTTTAACCTTTGACGATGAGGATGGTAGGGTACAGGAAGAGGACTCACAAGTATCCAAGGAAGTCTCCACTTTTCTTCTGGAGAGACAACCTTTGGCAATCGAATTTGGAATTTCTATGAACGATCCTCGAAATATTGTGTCGGAACCGGCTTGGCATTATTTGGATGAGAATGAACTTCAAATTGTCCCAGTAGAAGAACCTCCTCCGACACTTTCAGAGGTCTCTTTATGGGTGCTCAATCAAATGCAGGTGGTGAGTCATTTTTTGAGTTTGTCATTTGAAGGGGTGGAGAAATAGGCAATAGAACTTTTTACAGCTTTGGAAAGGGAGATTTCTAACTCAGGGTCAAAGATGAACAATAAGAGGGTAAATAGAGAACAGTGGCAATCGCTTCAAGGCTGGAACCGAAGGCAATCGCTATGGTGGAGCTTAAGGCAAAGGGGCTGTTCATTTTTTTGGGGTTGTCTCTTGTTAAAAATGTCTTTTTCTAGTCTTGCTTGGTACGTTAGAGGTCTTGGGTGGTAGTGTTATTGCCTCTCTTTTTTGGGTGTTGACTAGGGTTTGTTGTTGTTGCTGAGTAGTTAGTACTTGTGAATTTGCTTACATTCTTTTTTTTTTTTCTTTTTTCTTTTTTTTTTTCTGATGAAAAAAAATTTATTAAAGAAAAGGGACGAGAAATCCCAAAAGAAACCACGGAACAAAGATTAGTTATACAAGAAAAGAGTTCTCGACCCTCCTTAATACTGGCCACAGAATAATCCCCCATATGGCTACATTTTAAACCCCCAAAACAAGCTAGCTCCTTGGCCTTAGAATAAACACGGAAAGCTGGTTCACTATACCCTTTGAAAACCCTATGGTTTCACTCTAACCAGATTGCCCAACACATAGCTGGGCACGCCAAGCGCCAAAAAGTTTGCCCCTTCTTAGAGATCCTCCAAATGTCCCAAGATAGAAGAAGCAATTGTTCTTCCGAAACTCTACACATGATTAAAGTATCATTAGCAAATTGGAGATGAGATACCGTAAACATATTCGGTTTCACCTCAAAGCCTTCGAGGAGGCCACCCTAGAACGCTTTGGAAAGTAAAGCTCCAAAAGCTTCAACAATGACCAAGAAAATAAATGGAGAGAGAGGATTGCCCTAACGCAAGCCCCTAGAACCATGAGAGTGTTCAACCGACGTTCCATTAACAAGAACAAAATAGTGAGTCGCACCATAACATTTCTTCATCCACTTTCTCCATTTCTTCCCGAAACCCATCATCCCTAGCATGTAGTCCAAAAAATCTCAATTTACTCTATCGTATGCCTTTTCTAGGTCGAATTTGCAAAGAATCCCCATATCACCATTCTTAATGACCGCATCCATACATTCATTAGCGACAAGCACTCTATCCATAGCCTGTCTACCTCCAAAAAAGGCACTTTGATGATAGGATATTAAGTCTGGAAGAACAACTTTGAGGCAGCACGCTAAGGCTTTAGAAATAACTTTATAGATGTTTTCCACCAAGCTTATTAATCTGAGATCAGAAACTCGCATGGCATGGTCAGACTTCGAGATCAGAGAGAGAAATGTTGCATTGCTACCTTTATCAAGGAAAGACTCATCATGGAAATTCTTCACTATGTCCGACACATCCCTCTTAACCACTTCCCAACAGGCCTTGAAAAAGGCTATAGAAAAACCATCCGGCCCTAGTGTCTTGTCATCCTCAACACTCCATACCACCCCTTTAATTTCACCCTCTTCAAAGGGGCATTCTAATCATTTCCCTTTCTCAATGGACAATCTTGAGAACTAAAGACCCTTCAGCTTGGTTCTCGTGATGCCCTGGTCCTTATATAGTTTCATGAAATAGGAGGCATTGTGATTATGAAGGCCTGACTAATCCACCTCATTTCCATTTTCATCCACTAACTAATGAATAAAATTCATGTTTCTTCGGGAAGAAGCAATTCTGTGAAAAAAAATTGTATTATTGTCCCCCTCTCTCAACCATTGAACCTTAGCCTTTTTTTATCTCGTCAAGATTGATAATCTTCGCACAGTCTTGCTTAGCCAGATCTCTCATTTGTCTCTCCGTATTAGACAGGTAGCAAGTTTCCTCATTTAGGTCCCAAAAGTTAATCTCCTCAAGCAATTGTCTTTTCTTCTGGTCAACAATTCCGAACGCTTCCTTGTTCCACACCCTCAACTTATCACAGAGGAGCTTCATCTTTAGGCAAAGCCTTTGGCCTGGCTTCCCTGTCACTTCAAAAGAGTCCCACCATCTCCTTAAAATTAGGGCTTCTCACCCACATTTTCAAATTTAAGAGGCTTGGGATCCCCCCTTGGCATTTTACCACACAAGACAATAAGGATATGGTCCGAAATTGGTCTATGCCGGGCTAACCCTATAGAAAAGGGAAAGGAGGAATCTCACTCCGGGGAAAGCAGGAATCTATCCAACTTGCTGAACGATGGGTTTGACTGCATGCTCGACCAAGTGTACGATGCACCAGAAATTGGGACATCCCTTAAACCATGAGTATTCACCAAGCCAGCAAATAAACGCATCCCCCCTGTCATAGAACTCTCCCCCGTACACTCCTCCGGACACAAAATTTTATTAAAGTCACCACAAATGCACCAAGGCACATTCCAAGAAGCCCTAATATCTCACAACTCTTGAAAAAAACTCGGCTTCCACTTTGAGATACATGGGCCATACACTCCAGTAATCAACCAATTCTCCTCAGAATTTCTCATTCGACCAAGCATAGAAACAAAGAACTCTTTCACCCAAGAGTTAGTGATTTCAATCTTGCTTGTATCCCAGATCACCTATGTACCCTCTACAGCCCCTTTAGAAGGAAGACAAATACCATCAATAAGAGGGAAAGTACATACCTAGCGCATGAAGGCACGAGGGATAGATCTTAGCTTATACTCCACCAAGACCAACATCTCCACCAAGCTAGAACTAACAATATCTTTAAACCAAGGAAAAAGAAATACACTGTTAAACTAGGTTTGAAGGGCAATGTTGATGAGCTATGTGTTCTTGGTGTTGGCAGTGAAAAAACTCATGAGTATTATATTTCATACAAGTGAGATACACTAAATCGAAACCCCAAGGAGAAGGTGTGGGAGCATTAAATGCTCAGGACAGCTTTTGATAGAAATATGAAAGCTCTACAAGAAGATGACATGTGGCACTAACAAATCAGGTGAAGATGCCAGCTTGCTAAGTTGGTGAAGTCTGTGGGTGTTGTACCACAGACCTGGGTTCAAAACCCATCTTCACCTACTAATAAATTAACCACTAACATTTACTTATCAAAAAAAAAACACGAGGTGAATAAATGGGTTCAAGATGGCTCAATGTACAAGGGATTAAATTGTGCTCCAATCACTAAAACCCATACGTAATAGATTTATTCCAAAGTTGCCTGGTTAACTCCAAGAGTAGAATAATTGTCTACTCGTGGCAAATATGTTCAATTTTGCGAGTAGCATAAACTATTACTTATAGATTTTACGGAATTCTAGTTGAGCCAAACACATACATGCTCTGAAAAATATTTGATATAAAAGACACATCCTTTATGGATAAAGAATATCAAGAAGCCAAGTTTATCTAGACGTAATAACTCCAATCCCATTTGAATTGAGAGAAAAAAATCAAGATAAAGATTGAAGTCTCTACAACATTCCCATATGGTTATGGACTCTATCTCCTACACCAAGAAGGATTCTGAAAGAAGCCAAGATCTATAAATAGAGGCTCCGCATATTAGAAACCAAATCAATGCATTCATATATTTAGTTTTAAAAATCAATAAAGATCAATATACACTTCCATGCAAATCTTTTTATTGTTCATGAAAATCTTAAATAAAGGTTATTCTTCTAAATACTGAGAAGAATGTAATCAAAAGTTCAAACTTTATTGAATTTGAAAAGATCCCCCACATAAAATAATAAACAATCTGATAGGTTTAGATAGGTAATTTGGCATGTTAGATTGAGGCAATAAAATTTAATGTGTACACTTGTTCCTATAGTTGAAAGAAAATAAGGGTTTTGGAAAGCCAAGAGACCTTTGCAAGTTGATACTACTGTTTAATCTGCTCCCAAACTTGTGAGAGGCTTGCTTTTACAGTACTCATCAGAAAATATCTAAAATCATAATTGTATCTTAATCAAGTTTATGTCCATTCAATATGAACTAGAGTGATGAATGTTAGTAGGGAAAGGATATCTATCAGCAACAACTATTTCTTCCCGAGGTGTATCTGCTACTTGAGCACAGCAATGACAATCATTACATCCTAGTCCATCTTTGTTTTTTGATAAAAGCAAAAAATTAATCGTTCAATTGGCCCTTTTCTTTTTTATGAAAGAAAAATTTTATTGCCAAAAAGAGGAAAAAAAGGGACAAAGGAGATGAGAAATCCTCGAAAAGGGGCAGGACCCCAACAAACAAAACAAAGAACTAAAAAGGAAAGACTTCAACTAAGTGCGCCCAATCCCTCACAAGGGCCCCTTCCGACAAGCCAGAGTAGCCTTTACAATGCCTGACCCAAAACAAGAGAAACTCCTTAGCCCGCCTATACACTTGATACGCCGGCTCCGCATAACCCCTAAACACCCTATTGTTCCTCTTCCTCCACACAGCCCAACAAACTACAGTAGGGACTAGCATCCAAATTCTCTTCCCCAGATCACTAAAGACTTGCAACCGCCAACTCAAAAGAAGGTCAGGAAGGCCCAAAGGGACTAGCATCGTTCAATTGGCTCTTCATCTTTGCCTACTCTTCTTCCCTGGATTCACCCAATCCAAGGCACCATTGAACTAAATTTTGATGGCTATTCGCTTGGGAACCCAGGATCGTCAAGAGTTGGTGTACTCAGAAGCTGGATAGGCCCAATTTGTTTGCTTATTTAGGCCCAACATGAGTTTGTGACTATTAGAGAGAAACTTTTAGCTCTCCTTCATGCAATAGGTAAGTTGGTTTGGTTAAGGTTGTGAGTGTGGACATGTAAGGTTTGGCAAGAAGAGATGTAGAGGGAAAGAAGATGAAGAAGAAAAGAATTGGGGGAAAAAAGTATGGAATGAGTAGTGTGCTCTCCCATAAGTCCATTACTATTATTAAAAGAGTTGGTATAGTATACTTATACCATACCAAATACATATAGAAAGTATTACAATATTGCCATGCTCTCGTATATACATGAATTTTCTCAAGCTGGAAAATAGAGAATCCGCATTCCCAGCTTGCCAACCATAGAATAAAACTGTATATTATGTAGCCCTTTGGTGAAGATGCTTGCAAGCTAATCCTCAGTATTCACAAATGGCATACAAACGGTTCCAGACTTTAGATGATCTTTGATAAAGTGGCGGTCTACCTCCACATGTTTGGTTCAATCATGCTGGAATTGGGTATCTAGCTAAGGACTCGCATTGGTGGTAGATTTCATCAGGATTGAAGTCTCAAATTGGGCAGCTAGCTAAGGAGTTCAAAGGCATCCCGCTAAATGATATGCTTAGAGATTGAGGGGCTTGCTCTTTATCTAGCGGAAGGGCTCAAAAGAGCCTTATTCAAGCTTAGTTGAACTCTTTCACTTACCTTCAACTAACTAAGCTATTTCATAACCAAAATCTCACTTTCTACGACTAAGTTATTCCATAACCTTAGCCTCGGCTCGGTTAAGCAACTTCGTCACCTCAACGTACTTTGGCAACCCCCTCCTAGCCAGTCGTACAAGCTGAAATTTGACGGCTCTAGCTTTGGTAATTCAGGTGTTGGAGGCTATGGTGGTCTTATCATAAAAGGTGATGGTCATTGCATTTGAGTGTACTCAGGGCCGGCTGGGTGTTATGACTCTTCAATGGCGGAAAAAATGGCTTTGTTCCATGGGTTGAGAGCCCTCAAGGACTTGGGGAGTGTGGGAGCCATTGTTGAAGGAGATTCATTTTCTATTATTAGTTAGGGTGAATGTAATTGTATGGATCATTGGCAGTTAGCGAGTCTCATTCATGAAATAAGGGATCTAATTAAAGAGACAAATCCCTCATTCTCACTTGTCCCTCGATCCCAAAATGATCTTGTTGACCATGTAGCCAAGAGTGGGGCTGATAGGAAAAGCATATAATGTGGTGTAAGTATTTTTTTCCTCCAGTTGATGGTCTCTTATACTTCTTTTATAATCTAATGAAAGTATTTTTCGTTATCCATCAAAAAATGTCTTTCTACATGGGAATCTTGATGAAGAAATATACATGAAGCCACCTCTTGAGATGATGATGTATTCAGCAAAAAAAAAAAAAGG
This sequence comes from Platanus orientalis, assembly GCA_025762735.1. NCBI lineage: Eukaryota > Viridiplantae > Streptophyta > Magnoliopsida > Proteales > Platanaceae > Platanus > Platanus orientalis. The sequence goes on from JAOXJP010211694.1 coordinate 7,672, forward strand.
AAAGGTGTGTAGATAAAGAAAGTTTTGTATTGCCTTGAGCAATCCCCAAAGGCAAGGTTTGAGTGCTTCAAAAGTGCTTTGATCCGAAGCAAGTATATACGATGTTAGGCAGATCATACATTTCTTTTGAAGTGATGAGGTGCCTGAGTGACTACATTGATTGTCTTTGTAGATGACATAGTGGTCATAGGAAATGATGAGGTTGAAATGAACAACTTAAGGAAAGATTGGCCACATAATTCAAAATTAAAGACTTGTGACAATTGAAATATTTCCTTCAAATTGAGGTAGCTAGTTCCAAGAAGGGTTATCTCACAACGGAAGTATTTCCTTGACCTCCTACAAGAGACTGGCCTAACTGGGTGCAAGCCATGTGATACTCCTATTGATCCCAACCATAAACAAAAGGAAGATGAGAGTGACCTTCCATTTGTAAGGAGATATCAAAGATTGGTGAGCCACCTCATGAACTTATCTCTCACTAGATCAAACACCGCCTATGCCGTCAATGTTGTCAAACAATTCATGCATGCCTCCACGAGATCTCATATGGACGTTGTGTACCGGGTTATTAGAAACCTCAAAGATTGCCCAAGAAAAAGACCTCTTATATGCAAGACGAGGTCATCTTCATGTGGAGGCATACAAAGATGCATATTGGGCAAGTTTTATTGTCGATCGGCGGTCTACTTCTGGTTATTATACCTTTGTTGGAGATAATCCAGTCACATAGAGGAGTAAGAAGCAATCAGTTATGGCTAGATTGAATGCAGAAGTTGAATTCTGGTCTATGGCCATCAGAGGTTGTGAGTTGATATGGATATGAACGCTCTTGACTAAGCTTGTGTTCCCAATTTTAGGATCGATGAGCCTATATTGTGATAATAAGATGGACATTAGTATTGCACATAACTTTGTTCAACAAGATCGAACCAAACATGTGGACGTAGATCATTACTTCATCAAGGACCATCAGAAGACTAGAACCATTGTATGCCATTTGTCAAGACTATAGATCAAATTGCATATGGCTTCACCAAAGGACTACACCATACACAATTCTCTTTTATCATTGGCAAACTAGGAATGTAGGATCTCTATTCTATAGCTTAAGGGGGAGTGTAGGAGAACGTATTTATGTGTAGTATAGTACATGGGCGGCATACTTGTAATATAAAGTCTTTATAGTATTGATATGGTGCACTATTTAAATACGGTACACTACAGATATTCATATAATCTAATGAGAGAATGTGAGCAACATATAAGTCCATACGTATCGTCCCCAATTTCTTCTCTTCTCTTCTCTCTTTCTCTCTTCTTCTTTTTCTTCCTATTCTATCAAACCCTAATCTAACAATATTTAGCATCTATAATTGCAACTCTTCTATATGAATACCAGCCCACCTAAACCTGCCTAGGACCTAGATGTCTGCCCATTATACATCAAATGTGTTATAACTTCTTCCCTCTTAAAAATAAGTTCTTTTCTCTATTTAAGCATTGTAGTAACAACTTTCATTTGGGTACAAATCATTGAACATCAATTAACAAGCCTGCAAGGCTAACAGAATTATGCCCAACCTCAAGGCACTTCATGTGTTCTGGCTCAGAAATTCAAGCTGATAGTGCATCACAACTGATGGAGATTCTAAACCGGTATTGAGGGGTGTTGACTCCCAGATTTTTAATACTTACTGTTTGAATCACCATGTTTTCAGCTCAAGTTAAATTAAAGATCAACCTTGTAAAGCCCAAACAGATAGACTGCTGAGTATAAAAACTCAGGATCGCGACTGCAAGTAACATCTACTCATCTAGAAGTTTCAGTACTCCCATCCTAAACTAGAACCAAGAAATTTCATTTTCATTTCATGATTTATAACTTAGCAACTGATTCAGGAATGTATCAAGTTCGCATACGACACCATTCTCAAACAGGGGAAAAAATCAACCTAGAGATCCATGTATTTTTCAGCTCAAGCTTATATTTTTTTCTTATACAAAAAAAAAAAGTCAAACTTATACCAACTCAAAAGGGGAGGAAGAAGGAAATAACATATATGCTTTAGCTACTAGTAGAAAAATAAATTCTTTTGAAAATAATATTAGAGGCATGCTGCTTCAACCTCACATGATCTCCCACAGCAAACCCTAAATAAATTCACTAGGAAAAAAAATTGAAAAAAACAAGAGATCCAAATTTAACAGCCACAGCAGAAAATCAGTATAGAAATTTCCGGCAAAAATAAAGCAAACAAAAAATTCAATAAAACCAGAAAAAAAAAAAAAAAAAATTTCGGCATGAACCCATATATAACTTTCACTCAAAAGTTCCAAATTCAAGCTAAAAAGTTAAATTCAACATCCACACCAGAAAGGAAAAAAAATCCAACAAATCTCACAGAAAAAACAACAACAATTCAAAACCAACCAAATCAAACAAGCAAAACTGAAACAAATATGGTTCAACTTCAACACCATCATACCCACTTAACAGAAAAGTAAAATAAATCAAAACAAACAAAGAAAACCCTTAAACAAGCTACAACATAACCACTAAACAACGAATAAAACTAAATAATGTCAACAACAAAAAAATAGAACCCCCAAAAAAGAAAATCCAACCTGCAACGTTTACCTTGGGGGGCGAATGATGAAGTTGACGAGCGGTTCCATATCGATTCAGGGAAACAATTGCTCGTATTTGCAATTCTAGTTTCTTTCCTAATCTAAACCAAAGAAGAAGAAAAAAAGAAAAGAAAAAAAAAAGCAGAAAACAACAAACAAACACCCTTTTTAATTTATGATCTCTCGCCCCCTTGGCTCCCCATAAATGTTTCTTTCCTTGTAAAAGACAAAACTAAAGGTCGAGGAGACGAGAGAGAGAGAGACTGAATTATGCACATGGGAAACCTCGGGCGTGTGGAATCGCACGTGTCTACACACTGTTCAAGCATGGCTATATGTGGAACCCACCAATCATTACATTTTTTTTAAGATTCTTCACAAGATAGATATAGGTTCTCTGCCGCATCAGGGGTGGCAATTCGAGTTGGCAGGTCAGTGTTCGTGTGTCACGTCAAGGTAAGGGTATAAGACTATTTGGCCCAACCCTAACCCAATCCATTTATTAATTGTGTCAAAGTAGGTTGACATATTTTGACCCGAAACACATTTAGGGTCAACCCTATTCCACTTATTTTCATGTTGGGTCATGTCGGGTTCGCAAGTTACATGGTAATTCAATTTGGTGAATCGGGTTTGTGTTATGGCAAGGTAAGGGTATAAGACGAGTTGGCTCAACCCTAACCTGACTCATTTGTTAATCATGTCAAAACGGGTAGACCTGTTTTGACCCGAAACACATTTAGGGTCAATCCTAACTCACTTATTTTCGTTTTGGGTCATGTCGGGTTCACGGATCATGTCAAACATTGCCACCCCTAACATTTATGTGACTAGGTCCGATTTTAGTTGGAATGACTAATACACCCTCCAAACCCAACTTCTCAAATTGATGTTGATTTATGGCCCACCTTATTTGAATGAAACCACTGTCAAACCCAAGAACCATGGTTTAAACCAACCCTAAACCAAAAACAACTAAAACGCATGAACATACCATGGTTTAAACCAAGATGGTTTCTCCCAACTATCCTACAACTCTCGGGAGACGTCAATGCAATCCATTATGGAATTGCTGTGATTGGGATTCGAGGCCTAACATTTCCTTTGGAAAAGTCATACATTGCCATCTCTCGTGGAGAGGTGCGTGTATAATTTCGATAAGACTGTCCCAAAATAAATAAGGTGGTTGTGATATACATGTCTAGCTTTTGATTGGTGGTGGTTGGAGTGTCGTACCACCGCTAAAAAAGAAAATAAAAGTGACAAGTCAATTAGAGGGAACAATTTTAAGAATCTGATTCTTGAATGCATCAATCGTGTGAATCGTGAATCGAATTAACATTTACCAGCCAGTGGAACTAGTCAACTCTTCGAGGAGATTGGATTTTATGTCGAGGACAAGTAATACTATTGTGTTGACATGGGTTCAGCATTCTGGCTGGTCTGATTGGATTGGCCGGGTCAACCACCAATGTTCAACATTGCCCTATTTATACTTCAATGTACAAGTGGAGATACATTTTTTTTCCTTTCTTTTGGTAGGGAATTATAGGACTCTCCCC
>JAOXJP010211705.1:0-11864 GCA_025762735.1 Platanus orientalis
GACTTGGATACAATTTTTCAAGCATTTCTACTCATAACAAGGATCAACCAAGTGCTTTTGTAAAAGGCAAAGGAAAGTCTCAAGCCCTTACTCAACCTCTAAAACAAAAGCTTTGGACTTATAGTGAAAGGAAATCCCAAAAAGAGAAAAATCCTATCACTCATAAAGGCCAAACTTCATCCCAAAAACTGAGGGATAAGTGAAAAATACATGTGTCTACTAAAAAACCAAGAGTTTTTGGCAATGGACACCATACTTCCTACAAAGGGAAGGGTATAGATACATCTCAAGCCTTAAACTTCAAAATCTAAGATGTTCTATGAAAAGAAAGCAGACTTTTCCTTCAAGAACAATGTCCCTAATTACAATGTTAAACGAAAAGATTCTTGGAAAAACAAATTTCAAGCCTCTTCATCTAGAAACCCACCAATCACTTGTTATTATTGTGGCTTGATTGGTCATATGAAAGTGGATTGTAAAAAAAGGATAAATGACTTAAAAGCCAAATCCTATCAACAAAGAAGAATGATGTTGAGTAAGAAAAATCCTAAGAAGAGAGCTTATTTTCAAAAGGTAGAACAAGAAAACCTAGATAAGAAAAATAAAATAACTTAATCCAAAATATTGCAAACAAAACAAGTTTGGGTCAAGAAGGGAGTATTAAAATGTCTTATGGTCTACACTACTCTTAAGGCAGGAAATGTCTCACATTGGTACTTAGACAATGGATGCTCAAGGTATATGACAGGAGATAAATCTTTATTGTCACACTATGTTCCCGGAAGGGAAAGAAGTGTAGCATTTGGTGATGGAAACACCGCCAAAATTATGGGTAGAGGTATTATTAAAATATCCGAAGTAAAATTTGTGACTTAGGATATGATGTTGGCTTCACAAAGAGTGGTTGCTATATAAGAGGCAAGAAAGGAGTTGTTGCCAAAGGTATTCGTACTGGTGACAATTGCTACATCTTTGGAAATGGTAAACCAAACACATGCTTCATCACACAAAGAGATGAGACAAGCCTATGACATCAAAGGCTTGGACATATTAAACTATAGGAACTTGTCTAAACTAAGTAGAAATGACTTAGTTCTTGGTATTCCCAAGCTAGGTAGACAAGATAGCCTAATTTGTGGTGATTATCAACATGAGAAACAAGTTAGAGCTTCCCATAAGAAATTAATAGATATTAGCACCACAAGACCATTAGAGCTAATCCATATGGATTTAGCGGGACCAACTAGAACCGAGATCCTTGGTGGTAAAAGGTATTTTATGGTCATGGTAGATGATTTCTAAAGATATACATGTGTATCATTCTTAAGAGAGAAATTTGAGGCATTTAATGAGTTCAAAAACCTTTGCATAAGATTGCAAACGGAAAAAGAACTCACAATTAAGAGAATTCGTAGTGATCACAAAGGAGAGTTTGCAAACTTTTGCAATGAATATGGGATCAAACATAAATTCTCCGCACCCCAAATACCCTAACAAAATGGGGTAGCGGAAAAGAAGAATAGGACTTTACAAGACATGACCACCGTCATGCTCTCTAGTAAAGACCTTCTTAAAAGATTTTGGGCCGATGCCATAAAAACCGCTTGCTATATAAGTAATAGGGTGCATTTAAGGCTAGGTACTTAAAAAATATTATATGAAATGTGGAATGGCAAAAAGGCAAATTTGAAGTACTTCAAGGTATTTGGAAGCACTTGTTATATCTTGAAAGATAGATAAAACTTAGGCAAGTTTGATTCTAAAAGTGATGAAGGAATCTTCCTTGAATATTCCACTAGAAGCAAGGCCTATAGAATATTCAATAAGAAGACTTCTAGTATAGAAGAGTCTATAAATTTGATTATAAATGACCAACCTAAGACTCAAACAAACATGGAAGAAGAGGGATTACCGGATCCTTAAGAAGAACCTAAGTTCTTAGAAGATGTTCCCTCTCATGACTCCGAAGGTGAGTCTGATGAAACAAATGATGATGAGGTGAGCCATCTCAAGGAAAAAAGATTAGTCAAAAGTCACTCATCAAAGGATATAATTGGAGATCCTAAAGAGGGTGTTAAAATAAGAAAACAAATAGAAAATATTATTAGTCACATTTGTTTTTCATTCAAAATTGAGCGTAAAAAATAAAGGAAGTTCTTAATGATTAGGATTGGATCATGGTCATGTAAGAAGAGCTCAATAAATTCAAAAGGAATGATGTTTGGTATCTTGTGGAAAAACCCAATGACAAAAATATAATTGGTACCAAATGGATTTTCAAAAATAAGATGGATGATCATGGAACCATAATACACAACAAAGCAAGATTAGTTGCTAAAGGATATGCTCAAATGGAAGGAATTAATTTTAAAGAAACCTTTTCCTCCATGGCAAAGTTAGAATCAATTAGAATCTTTTTATTCATTGCTTGTCATTTGAAATTTAAGGTATTTTAAATGGACGTCAAGAGTGCCTTCTTGAATGTTGTGTTCTAAGAAAAAGTATATGTGGAGCAACCGAAAGGGTTTGCAGATCCCCATAAGCCTAATCATGTGTATAGGCTCAAAAAGGCACTATATGATTTCAAACAAGCCCCAAGAGCTTGGTATGAGAGGCTAACAAAATTCCTTCTTGAAAATCAATTCTCAAGGGAGAGTATTGACAAAACACTCTTCATAAAGAAGGAGGATGACTTCATACTCATTGCACAAATTTATGTTGATGACATAATATTTGGTGCAACACAGGAGGATATGGTACATGAGTTTGCTCACACCATGAAGAGCGAGTTTGAAATGAGTTTGGAAGGGGAATTGAAGTTCTTTCTAGGACTTTAAATTAGGTAAACCAATGATGGTATATTTGTAAACCAATCCAAATTTGCTAAAGACTTAGTGTCTAAGTTTGGAATAACCAAATCCAAACCACTTCACACTCCCATCAGCACTAGTAAGAAAGTAAACAAAGATGTGGATGGTAAAGATGTTGACACTAAGATGTATAGAAGCATGATAGGTAGTTTTCTCTATCTCACTACGAGTAGACTAGACATATCATTTAGTGTTGGTGTGTGTGCAAGATACCAAGCTACTCCAAAAGAGTCACATCTTAAAGCCACAAAATGAATTATTAGATATATTTGTGGGATTCTAAATTATGGACTATGGTATCTGTTTGATACCTATAGTGTCATAGCCGGTTATTTAGATGTAGATTGGGTCAGAAATGTAAAGGACAGGAAAAGCACAAGTGAAGGGTGCTTTTATGTCAGGAATTGCCTCATATCTTGGCATAGTAAGAGGCAAAACTCGATATTGTTGTCTACTGCTGAGGCTAAATACATTGCGATAGGAAGTGGGTGCACTTAACTTCTATGGATGAAGCAAATGATGAAAGACTATGGTCTCAAGCAATCAGTGATGGAATTGCTTGTAGAAAACAAGAGTGCTATTCAAATCTCAAAGAACCCTGTTCAACACTCTTACACTAAGCATGTAGACATTAGGCATTACTTCATTTGAGATCTAGTAGAAGGAGTGATTGCTCTTGAGTTTGTTGAGACTGAAAATTAATTGACCGACATATTCACAAAACCTCTTGATTCGAAAAGGTTTATGAACTTGAGAAATACAATTGGGATGTGTGAGATTTGAACATTAGAGGATGACGAAGAAGAGAAGCAAAAAAGATAAAAAACTGATAAATTAAAAAAAATCAGGCATTTTCAGCACATCTGGATCGATTTGGATCCCATTGGATCAATCCGCCCGGATTGATTAAGCTATCCATCCGGCATAGCCGGATCGATCCAACATGGCGGTTCCAACGGGAAATGAACCGTCAGATGGCTTCAAAAAGGGAAAAACGTCTATTCTTTCTCATTTCTCATTTGCTCTATCTTCTCCCTTAATTCTCCATTCCTAAATCTCTTGTTCCATCATTTCAATGGCTTCACCCAAAAGAAATGTTGACAAAGGGAAAGGCCTGACAACCTTAAAGCTTCCGATTCAAAAGCCTACGAGGCCATCACTGGTCAACTATGGACCATTTCTTGATGCCTCACGTCTCTCGAATTGTAAGAACTATTTCTCAAAGAGGCCAATAGCGGTAGAGTGTCACGTCTATGAAAAGACTCTCTTCGACACTCTCATAGGGTCTGAGCTTGTGTTGAGTGGATGAGAATCCCTTATGATGATTCAAGGGATTGTTCAAGAGTAGGTGGTTTAGGTGTTTTGGTAAAAAATCCATGACTTAAGCCTCAAAAACCTCACATTCTATACAGAGGTCTATGGAGTTCAGATGGATGTTGATCCATCAACGCTATCCACATTACTTAGGATAGCCAGGCCTATTGGCTAAGTGGTGGCATTATCTCTTGAGGAGCTAGACAAGGTAACTATCTGAGAAGTCTTTGGTTATGAGAGCATGACTTGGTTTGGGAAGCTTTAGGCCACCGAGTGTCTGCTCGAGGTGCGGTTGTTGAATCTCATTTTTACATACAACCTCTTTCCCTCAATGCACAACAATGACATGCTAGACTCGATGGTGCATATCATCTATTCCCTTCATACAAAAGAGGTCAACATTGTAGCCATTATGTCATGTCATCATCTCTGAGGCGCAGAAATCTAGTGCCTCATGGTTGCTCTCTTACGGTGTGATGATTACACACCTACTGGAGGTTTGTGGGGTATCATTTCCTAAGGAGACTACCATCCTGAAGCAAGGGGCTGAGATAGGTTTGTCGACTATCCGGCGGATGCTTCGAGAAGGCACATACTCGAAGAAGAGGAAGATTGTTTCGTCAAAAGTAGGATCCTCTAGGGCTGTAGTACAAACACCTTCTGAGGTTCCACCTGTGGCCATGCCTCCACCACAAGCAGCAGAGCCAGCTCCTCCTCCTCCTCCTCCTCTAGCTCCACCAGCTCCCTAAGGAGAGGCCCCAGTGCCCACATTTGTGAGAGAGGCCTTGGACGGACTCGAGGAGTTGTCTAGGCTCATCATTGGCCATTTAGAGAAGATGGTGGATGACATTGAGCTTAGAGTTGAGCAATTAGAGCGCACAGTGGCTCCCCAGCTCCCTAACCATCCTTAGTGTCCCGCTAGACCTACAGACAGAGTGACGAGGACGCTGATGAGGATGGTGTCGAGTGATTGTGAGGATGAGTGCTTTATTTATACATCCATCACATTTTGTATTCCCCAATGAATTTGAACTTTTTGAATATATAATTAGAAAACAACTTTTTGGCTTATGTCTCAGTCTATATATTTTTTAATTGTTTTCTTTTTTTAAATTGTACTCCTTGTGCCAATTTCATGACAAAAAGGGGGGGAGAGATATAATTAAGTTCATGGATATAGGCATGAATATAGGGGGAGAGAATGCTATATGAATGCTATAGGGGGAGTAGAGTAATGCATCGAGTATGCATTTGAGGGAGAACTAATTGAGAAAGTTGGAAAAGCTAATTTGCAAATTTAAAACTTAAATTTTTTCTAATGCAGTGATCCAAACTGTCATATACATTATTCATATTGCATTTCATGTGCTTGCTTGAGTATGCTTGCTTGATCATATTTATTTTTATTTGACTATATTATATTGGCTTGAGAGAGATATTGTCTATTAAATGTGTTTTAGGTTATGAGACCAAGCATCTAAGCAAAGATCTTGAACTAAAAGCCCAAGACAAATCAAGGGAGAGTTTAAGAGTTCAATAATCAAGAGTTTAAGACTTCAAGTCACATCATTTATTTAAACGTATAACTCTTGCATTTTCATGGATTTTGTAAATTCATTGTATATACTTATTGTACTTTATCCATGTATTTCATTATATTTTGTCATGGAATTTTCAAAGGGGGAGATTGTTAATGTAAATTATCAATTCCGTAATTTGTAAAATACATGGAGTGGTAGATTAGGAATGGCATGAACACATTGTATATCTTAGTCATGTCTGTAATCATCAAGTGGTTGGTTTCCAAGAAGGAAGACGAGCTCTAAACACTTGAAGCCGATGATGATCCATTCCCAAAATTGCCAAGGTTCGAAGACTTGAAGACCCAAAGTTCATCAAGCTCAAGGAAGGTTTGTAAAGGTATATAATGTTATAGACATAGGCTAAAAGTCATTTGCATAACCTTATGGACCAATATATTCCACCTACATAGGTTCCCAAGTGAGTGGGACTAGGTTCAAGGCACAATGGCAGAAAATAGGGGAATCAGATCGATCTGGAGGGTGTCAGATTAATCTGTACTTAGTGGATCAATCTGCTACTTACTGGATCGATCCGATAAAGCTCGGGTGTCTCAGACTAAGATACCAGATCAATCCGAGTATGTTGGATCGATCTGTGCGGATCAATCCAATATAGCTGGATCGATCTGCCATTGTAGAAATTTAAAAAATAAATGAGATTAACGTCTATGATTTTTTGACTGTTGGGGTAGATGCCATATCAAGGGTGCATGACTGTGCTCGTCCCCTGTAAGTATGAAAGAAGCTCAAATGAGCTCTCTAACACACAAAATCACATTGAACACAAAAGAGAAGAGAAAGCTAAGGCATTTACACCTCCCAACTACCAAAGACTCATACAAATGAGCATTGATTGAAGATCATAGAGCCTTTAAGTGCTTCCCTAGCACTCTACACTTGAAAAACAAGAAGAAGGAAGTAAGGTGAATGATTTATTGTAAGAAGCTCTAAGAAGCAAAAATGCACTTTTGGAAGCTTGGTGGAACCTACTGGCACACTAACTCAACAAAGGAGCAACCACCTTCATGTTCAACAAGCAATACACAAGCCTTGTGAGGTAATTTGTATTGATTTCTATTTATATTGAGACCATAGCACCTACCAAAGACATTGGGTGTAGACCACACCTGCTGGAGACACTAGGTGTAGACCATAGTTCTAAACCACTATAAATATTGTATTATGAGCTTTGAGAGTGGATGTAGGCCCGAGTGCCGAACCACTATAAACATTGTATTATGTGTTTGCTTGTGGTGTGAATTGAACTATATCTTGGTGTACACTAAATTCCAAAATCTATAATAATATCTAAAGTGAAATTTTAAGTGGGGTTAATTAAAAGAATTTTCATAAATCCTATTTACCCCCCTCTAGGATAAAACTTGGACTTTCAATTTTGAAGTCCGAGTCATCGAATTGAGCTAAACGTAGTGGTTCTTGAACCAGCACATTGATTGTCCCCCTGAGTAGCACGATCTTTGTAACACCCCACACTTGCATAATATAATGCAAATAAGGTAAAACCGGTCTATGTGATGAATGAACTTGACCCGAAGACTTTAGAAAAACCACATGACCTTGGATTTAGACCCATGTGGAATAGAGAAAGTATTGGTGAATGGAAAGCTTGTGGTGAATCCAACTAAACAGAACTGGGCCACCTCGAGCGCTCGTAAGACCTTGAGAGTACTTACGGCCAAAAGCTAGAACCCTATTTTTGAGTGTCATTCAGGCTTAGTGCCATTCGAGGGCTTGAGTTATACAACCTTGAGTGTTCCCCATCCCCAGATTCCAAAAGATAAAATGAGGATTTCTCCCTATTTTGCTTGAAATCTTTCTAAAAGGGTAATTTTTGTACAATGAAAAGTATAATACCTTATTTTGGCTAAATTTGGATTAGAATACACCTAAGACACTAGAGAAAATAGAAGGGAGAGAGAATTGGGAAAAAGGAGGTCACCCAAGCAAGGTAAACTCCAAAGCTAGTTAGATCTATGCTTATTTAGGTTGAACTTGGATAAATGGACCTTAGATTCTCATTCTACAGTAGTTTCTTATTGAATCTATACCACTTTTTGTAGAGATTGACCATTGAGGAATGTTTGATCAAGGTTTTTGAAGGAGAAAGAATAAGATAGTAAGTACTCTTGCAAGCTAATGTCATTTCTTTCTTTATTTCCTATAGATCTTTGTAAATTGATGATGGATCCCGGTGTTGGACTATTTTTTATTGGAAACCATGAGAGCTTTGCTCTAGAATGATGATCTTATGATTGCAAGTGATTCTCATGTAAGTTGAATACCATTCTCATCACCTAGGCTAAGTTTCCTTTGAAGAATTCATGGTATCCATTGAAAATCTCATATGAATTGCTATGTAAATTGAATCTAAGTGTGTTTTGATCTTAGGATTGTTGCTATTGATGGATCCATAGAGTTTTCTTTGGAATCACTATGTTAGACATGTAATTCACATAGATCTATGATTGAATTGATAAGAATCCCCAAGAAATTGACTATTATAGAACATGATATGATTGATTTAAGTGAACCTTATTGTATTACCATAAGATATGTGAATTCCCTTGAACCAACATAAAATTGAACATGAGGATATGTCCTTGAATGAAATTAAGTATCATTGAAACTTCGATTTCCACATATAGACTATAAAATATGAACTAATGATTAGTACTTTCAATTCTGTTGAACAAAACAAAGATCTCATGATATGAAAGATCATAAGAACTATGGATTATGAAAATCTACTAGAATGAATGGGCATTTTGTTTTCATATATGCATATATTATCCATTGGTCCTTTCATCTCTCTCTTCTTGGCTTATCATAGCTTGCTTATATTTCTCCTTAATTATAGTTGTCATTTCTTGCCAAAAAGGGGGAGAGATATATTCAAATCCACATACGAACTTGTGGAAGATGATGAGAGAGTGAGGGGGAGTCACTCAACTCACATATGACACGCATGAGAGGCCTAAGTGTGTGAGGTTTAGTGACATGTGTATTCGTTTATATCTAGTGAGAGAGCACTAATATAGGGGGAGTTAAAATTTTAAAAATGATTAACTTAAAATACAAAATAACTCATTTTATGCATGTTTCACATATTTTCTCATGCTTTGCTTTAAGCACATATATTGTTTATTTATTGACCATTTGACATGAGAAAGGTGGTTGTTTTGTGGTTGTGATTGTAGAGCCACTGACTCAAAGCAGAAGTGCTTTCAAGAAGAATAAGCTAAATTCTTATTCTTGTGTATTGGTGAGTCTATGTAATTGGGTTGTGGAAAATCAATGTAAATTGTATGAAAATGTGTATTTGAGTTTTTCTATGGAATTGCAAGGGGGAAATTGTTGATATATGTCAATCCCATGAGTATGTGTGGGGTAAGGGTAGTGCTATGAGTCTTGTAAGTGTCCTATGTGAATTTACAAGTTCGAATCATGAAGCCGAGAAAGACTAAAGACCAAGGAAAAGAACCGGGAAGAGGCACTCCAAAAAAGGTATACATCATGCATTTTATGTCATATTGTGTGCCTAAAATCAACCCTAGATATGACTTAAGGTCCCTAATAATGGCCTAAAATGAATGCCCAAAGACAGTTGGAGAAAAATTGCTTAAATAAAAAAATTGCAAAAAAATCATAGTGAAACCGATTACGCTTTTTGCATTCGGTTTGGCGAAATTGATTGCACAAAGTGTAATCGATTTTGGGACAAGTTTTGAGCAACTTTTTTATTAGCCGAGGCCCAAACCTATAGCCCCAAATCGATTTGGACATGAGTTTTGAAAAATTGTCCAAAACCCAAACTGATTTCAAAAAGCCAAATCGATTTGGAGTGAAACTGGCATCCCAAACCGATTGCGCTTTTCGTAATCGATTTGGACCCCAAACCGATTGCAAAAAGTGTAATTGATTAGAGGATAATTTTAGAAATTTTTTTTTACAAAAATTTAGGCTAGAGTTTTGAATTTTGAATCCTGTTTTGGTTCATCTAAAGGCCCAAAATTACTCCCTAATTGCTATATGCTCATCCTAAGGCCAATGATGCTCCTCCCCACTATAAAAGGACCTTTTCCCTTTAGGATAAAAAAGATCCTCCAACACTCTTAAGTTATTTTGAGAGAGCTAAGAGGCATACTATTTTGAGAGCTCTCTTCACTGTGCAAACCTCCATTGCCTATAGATTTCAGAGATTTAATAGCTAGTATTCTACACTTCTTTCTCCTATTTCTTCTCTCCCATTGAGCTACATTCTTAATGTTAAGGAGAAGTTGTGTTGAACATCTTTCCCTATTAGAACTCACATTTGGTTGAGCTCAAGAATCACTAGAGCCAAGTACTTGGAGCTTGTGGGTAGCTAAGGCACATCAGCTTAATAAGGAGCATCCCACATATTGAGTAACTAGCAACATTAACCATATTATAGTAATATTTGATTGACTTTACTTTTTTTTGCATTCATAGTCATATTTATTATTGCTTTGCTTCCACTGGAGACACCAAGAGCTTGAGAACCTCCGTCGGAGACACCGGAGGTAGTGCACACTCGTCGGAGACACCGAGTGTTGTAGTTTGACTTGCTTGTGAGCCAGTAGTAGGGTTTATATATTGACATAGGTTGTAATAGCCACCCAAATGAAATATACCTAAGATCAGTAGTGAGCTTTAGAAGAGTGGATGTAGGCCCGAGTGCCGAACCACTATAAATCTTGTGTTGTGATTTGTGATTGTGTGATTGCTTGTCTTTACTTTATTTTATACTACTCTTGTCTACTATATGCTTGACATCATTCTTGAGTAGTTACACTTGAGCACACAGTGACTTAAGTGAACAAATTGTAAAAGGAATTAATAACTACAACAAGGTAAATTTTTTTAAAAAAGGGAAAAATTAATTTAAAGAAATCCTATTCACCCCTCCTCTAAGATTATTTGTGTGATATTTCAATTGGTATAAGAGCTTAGGTTACTCACATAGGGCTTAACATCCTGAGTAAGATCCTAGTTGATAATCCTAGATGGCTAGAGAAGATAGTGGTATGTCTATTAGCACCCGTCCATTTTTTAATGGAACAAACTATGGGTATTGAAAATCTCCTATGAAAATATTCTTAAATGTGTATGACCCTAGAGTTTGGATTATGATTATTGATGGCTATACACAGCGTGACAAGCCTAGGAGTGAGTGGACTCTCGCCGAGTTGGATGCTCACAAGTTTAACTTTAGGACATTGAATGCCATAGCTAGTGGTCTAGCCCCAGATGAGTTTAGGAGGATAGCTCATCTAAAGACAACACAAGAAAGGTGGAAGCTTCTCTCGGTTACCCATGAGGGTACAAGTGTTGTAAAGATGTCTAAGCTTTTAATGTACACAACACAACTTTAAGCTTTAAGGGTGGAAGATGATGAAGAGGTCTCCTAATTCAATGCCAAGCTATCAAACTTGGTAAATATCATGAGAAGTCTATGTGAGGATATCCCCGAGTCTAAGGTGGTTAGGAAAGTACTTAAATTCTTACCCAAAAGGTTTAGACCTAAGGTCACCGCCATAGAGGAGAGTAAAGACCTAAGAGTCATGAAATTAGAAGAGCTAATTTGCTACTTCAAACCTTTGAAGAAACCATTAAGGAACCTACCAAGAAGAAGGGATTGCCCTTAAGGTAGAAAAGCCCTTCGAATCGAATGAAGATTTAGATGATGACTTGGCCCTTATTGCCAAGAGGTTCGAGACATTCATTAGGAGTAATACCAAGGATTACTCCAAGAACAAGCAATTAAGGAAGTCCTATCCCAGTTACAAAAAGAAGGACTTCTCCAAAAAACCTCCCATTTGCTATGAATGCAAAGGAAGGGGACATATTACCGAAGACTGCGACAATAAAAAGAACAAGTATAAGTCAAAGGGAAAGGCAATGGTGGCCACATGGGATGATGAGTCCGAGACTTCAGAACAAGAATCCTAAAGTAGTGAGGATGTTCCCTCATAAGAGATCAAAGCTTTTATGTCCTTGGGAACTTCTACGAGTTCACTATTGGAGACTAGTGACTTAAGTGAAGATGAGGGAGAGT
>JAOXJP010211716.1:0-11864 GCA_025762735.1 Platanus orientalis
GTATATTATATATAATACATATATATTATGTATGTAAAAGTTCGGGCTTTGGGCCGGGCCGAGGTAAGCCCAAGTCCGGCCCTCAATAACAGTTTGGGCCCTTGCTGGACCAGGCTTTTTTGGGCCAATTTAAGGGCCAGGCCCAGCCCAGCCCATGCCCACCCCTAATAATTCCAAATAGGAAGAAAATGTTCAGTGATAACAAAGTGTCTGTAGTGTTAAGGGTGAATTATAAGTAGACACATGATGTGTTAGGGGTTTAAAAAAGTGTTTAGTTTAAAAAAAAAAAAAACGAGACATCAAATTCAAAAACACATCATGTGTCAATCTCAATGGCACACCAACACAGGCATGTGTCAACACAGACAATCATTCTTCTTTCAAATGGAAGAAAATGTTCTGTGATGTTTAGTGTTTATGGTGGATTATAAGCTGACACATGAAGTGTTTGGGGTTCAAAAAAGTGTTGGATGTATTATAAAAAAAAGAGACACCAAATTCAAAAACACATATCTGTCAATCAATGACACACCTACATGGGCCTGTCAGCACAAACAATCATTCTCTTTTCAAATGGAAGAAAATGTTTTGTCATGACAAATGCTTGGTATTTTGCACTCCAGATTTTGTGCACGTAAAATCCGTGTATGATGTATGTACACGGATTTGGGAGTACTTGCATCAGCATCGAAAAAAGATAAGCACATGCCTCAAAAAAGTGTAAATCACTTTTCGGTGCTAACGTGAGCGTTCTTAGATTCATATGCAAGCATTGTGCATGGATTTTGTGTGCGCAAAAATCGAACCTTTTTTTATTTTTTAGGATAGAGAAAGGCAATACACATTTAACACCAAAAGCGATATGTGGATGCAAGTCAGATTAGTTCAAGTAGAGAACAAGTGTTTTGTGACCAAAATATATATATATATATATATATATATATATATTCATTTTAAAAAGTAGGTGTCCAAAGAGAAACACCAAATTCGAGAGTATATGGTGCAGGTGTGTATTTGTAATTTCAGCATTTTTATTACTCCTTATTTTTACGTGCTTTCCTCTAGACCAATAAAAAAAACAACATTATGAGTTCAATACACTGGTCATGTGGTAAAATGGTTTCGATTGCTGAAAATCTTACGCCTAAGACCGACTACGAAGTAAATCTACTTAAACCTATAATCGATACTTTGTCCAATTTGGCGTGTTAAGATTAATTAGATATACATATTAATTTATATATCTAACAGATATCTTAAAACGGGATCCATATTCATATCGGTTGTTTTTTCCAGACATTATGAATTTGGTTCTCCAATTACACAAACTTCTTATTTATTAAATTGCATTTATATAATAATCTATAACAAATGATTAGGTATACATATATAATATATTAAGTTAAATGGTAGATAGACCAGATATTTAATCAGAGCGGATCCACTTAAATTCTTATTCCCCAAGAGCAAACCAAATACGAATAAAATTAGGGTAAAAACTCAATTTGTTTGTAGCCCTGAGAAATAAGGGTGCATCAATAGGGCTCCCACATTTGGGGCCTTTTCCTTTAAAATCGGTTAAGTTTGTGGAAAATGAAACTTCTTGTCATGTAGATTGGCACTGGTTTTAAAGCTGGTTGCATACTTAGTGACTTGAAGATAATTAGCGTAAAATTCTGGTTAAGGGTAGAAAAGGTCTTGAAATTGCCTTAAAGCACACGGTGTGCCTCAGGCAAGACATATAATTCACTGAAGTAAAGAAAAAATATTATATATGTTTAAGAGAATATATAAATTGATATGTTTAGACCAAGCACATATTAATCCAAAGTCAAATGTTTTAATGTAGCGTTACTAAGATAGAGAGTTTTGACCCAAAATAAATAAAAGAGATAGAGTCACAATACAAACGCGTAAAAGATACTAATATCCTGTTTGGCAACCACCTGCAATGTAATCGTTTCATTTGAGCTTCTCAAGGCAATTGTAGCCATAAGGTGATTGTTCGTAATGAATTCATTCAAATTTATATTGATTTGTTAACTACAATTAAAAATGAAGTCATCTTAGGTTTTTCCATAAAATGAAATGACTTATGCTATCAAGCACAAATCGGTGCAAATGTGAATGAGTTCATTACAAACCATCTCGTTGTAGCTACAGAAGCCTTGGAAAACTCAAATGAAATGATTTCATTACATTTAGCTGCCAAATGCAGCCTAAGTAATAAATATTTGTAAATTTTGTTGCACTTTAGGATATATTTCAATATTCACTTTGCACTTTTTTAGTTTCATCTCTTCTTCTTATTTTATCAAATCCAAAACATCCCCCTAAAGTATGTAGACTTTTGTATATAGTGCAGGATCCACATTGTAGGCTGGATTGGCAGATTGTCACGGCCATATTTTCTTTTTCCCGTTAAAACTGTGCGGCACTTCGACCATCACCCAACCAAGGTCAGTCTTTCAGCCATTTTAGTCCTTTAACTGACCCGTCGATATGTCCCATGTGCACTGACTATTCAACCATTTTGGCGCCTATGCCGTATCATTGAAGCACGTCTCAAATGACCCTGAAGTCCTCCACACTTTGCCTATAAGCCCACCGAAGGACATGACACCTTACCCGTGCACCATGCCTTTCCATGCAAGACCTCAACCCCCGAGTCTTATCATGCCACCACTGTGACTGTCTAGGGCCAAGCCAAGATTTTGCCCAGCACAAGGACAAGGCACAACTGAGCACACCAAGGCAACGAGATAGCCCACTCGGCTCCCCACGGGCTGCTACTGTCGCATAGCGCATGCTAGTAGCATCCATATAGGTGAACCTTCACCCTCAATTGAATGCTTAGTGCCGCTCCACTAGGCTCTCAAGTACTGTTCTATGAGGGAACCCAACCCCCAAGGGAACTCAAGGCAACACCTCTGTGCATGCTAAGAGCCGTCCCCAACCCACATTGGGGAATGCCATCGCAGTTTAAGCTCATGCGGGCTAAGAGCATGTTGCTTACGCATAACCATAATCCGTCATGGCCACTATGCCTTGGCATGCCTCTAGCCCATGCCAAGGGCCTGGGTGCCTTAGAGCACCCACCCCTCCTCAAGGTGTATGTTAAGACTTTCTAGGATTGCCAGAAGGGAACATCACTGGGTACAGAAAATCATATTGTACCTTATTACAGAAATACCACCTTGCCACATGCTAGGCCACTTGTGTCCCAGGCTAAGCCACCTATGCCCCATGCCTCGACATGTCTGTGACATCCTCCCCCACTTGTCTGATTAACGACTTCGTAAATACACTCACAACAAGTGCTAACTTTGACTTGCACACCTCTTCCCTGCCTCGACCACTATCGATCAATGCCCAATACCACACTGAACTCGGCTAGGATCCTCTATACATTGCCTACTCCATGACTTACCATGGTCTTCTCCACGCACACTAAGTGCTAATTTTGGCTTGCACACCTCTCCTCTACCTCAACCACTTTAGATCAACGCCCAGTACCAAATTAAACTTGGCTAGGATCCTCTGTACACTGCCTACTAAATGACCAACTCCTGGTCTCCAAGACACTCCTCGTGCTAGTCTGCGCAGTCCATCGCACAGAAAACACACCAATGTACATAGTCAATCATGTATGTGCACCTTCCGTTGTGCACCCAAGTCCACTGAATCTTATCATATGCGGCTTTAGACATCCTCTGAACACATCTCAGCCAGCGAACAACTCAGCTCAAGTTTCGCTCTACCCTAGATATCGGATCAACTTCACCTTATCCCAAGGCACGATCCTCAAATCACCACGCGCACCTTGCACCAACATGCTTAGCTCTCCCAAACTAAGTTGTGACTCAATTCGTCAAGCCACGGGTCTCTCCCCTCGAGATCCCCTACCCATGCACCTCACAAGGTGTGGCTCGCAAGCTAACTGCAGTCTATTGCGGCATGGTTCTCCCTTCCACTGGGACACAACCAACGTGAACTTGTCTCACCATGATTCGTCCACCCCAAACTGCCATTGATTCTGACTCATAGACTTTCGTGCAGTCCCATACCTACCACAACCCCTTGCAAGTCCAACCAAACTACATTCTCACAGCCAACAACCTCGTCCGTTGCTTGAAACTGCCTTACACATTCCATCGTGCAATGTCTCCTCTGAGGACTTCCAATCACATTTGCATCTGTCAACATGGCAATCAACCCACATTGACCTGCATTCCATCCATAGGTCCTCTGACCTTTCCATGTCATAGGGTTCAGTTTGTCGAGCTCCCTTCACTGTGGCCAACACCCTTTCTCCGTTGCTATAAGCCAAACCATGTTTACCTCTGCAGACTGTGCCAATGTAGCCATCAACCCACACTGGTATTCACCAATAAAGCTCCTGGGTACACCGACCCTTCTTATGTTGGAACTCAGTCCGTCAAGTCTAATGCGTGGTCAACATCCTTTATTTGATGCTCGCAACCACCCGTGCCAAGTCACTTTGGTCTTCCATACCTCGTCTATGAGGTTTTCACTAATTTTGCTCTTACAATGTTCTTCACCCTGTGTAGCATACTGACTCTCATCTGTATGAACCATGACACTCAACTGGTCAAAATAATAAAGCTCTCATCTGAACTCTGCCCACACTAATACCTCCAATAAACGACCTCAGTCATGGCACACTTGCACCTGTCATCGCTTCCTCTACGTACACTAGCTTAAGTGCTCCCCCACTTAAGCTTGTAATCATACCTCAATCTCCCTGAATGTCATCATTGTGCAGTTCAACCATCCTCTTATGTTGCCTCTTTAGTACCTTGACTTCCAGTGTCTTCACTCTGAGAAGGCATCCATCATTATCACCACTCTGCCTTAAGTCCGTTGAAGGTCTTCTTCTGTAGCTTTCCATAAGCTATGCTCAAATCACTGTGCCACCCTAGTACATCGGTCTTCCTTACCTTCACCATGAGTAAGCACTGTCCATTCCGCTCTCAAACTGTCACTTGTGTTTCCCTAGTGCCTCGGCACCCTGCCTTCACCCTGAACCAACACTTCGTCCCTATTAATGTATCACTCCAACACCTCGGCATCCATTGCCTTCGCCCCGAGCCGACACTTCATCTCCCTTAACGTGTCACTCCAGTACCTCGGCGTCTATTACCTTCACCCCGAGCCAACACTTAGTTTTCTGTCAATGTGTCACTCCAGTACCTCGGCATCCCTTGCCTTCACCCTGAGTGAACTATCTGTTTAGCTTCCCATATTTGTGTCAATGTCTACTTTAGTACCTGAGCACACTTGGCCTTCACCCTGAGTAGACTGATCATCCCAATTCTCAATCCTATCACTTTGTCTTGCTTTAGTACCTGAGCACTCTTGCCGTCACCCTGAGCAGACCAACCATTCATGTCACTGTCTTGCTCTAGTACCTCAGCATCCTACATTCACCCTGAGCAGACTTACCATCATGATTCTCATAATTGTGTCCATGTCTTATTCTAGTGCCTTGACGTCCTGTGTCTTCACCTTGAGTAGACCCTAGAACTCTGTCTGGTGCCACTTCAGTACCTGAGCATACTTGTGCCTTCATCCCAAGTGACCATCTATTCAGATTCTCAACTAGCTTGTCCTCATCAACCCATGCCTTGGCACAGCCGTGCATTTCCCTCGTGTTACCACGCACATTCTTCAAGTCATCCTGACATAAACTCAACACCACATGGTAGCCCAATCTATCGGAACTACATGGCACTCATGCCATTCAGCATCACCCACTGACATGCCTTTGAGCTGCTCACCCCCGAGCCATCAAGACTTTCTCTGTAAGCTCATCTCTGAATATCCAATGCTTTAATGTTGTCCATTACACCGAAGTCTTCCCAAATGTGTTGCCGACATCATCTCGATCCTGGACAAGTTTCACCACGGACCCCCACACGATAGACATCAAACAGACTCTGTAGCAGCAACCCTCCCGTTACTCAGAATCATAGTATCATGCCCAATACCTCACCTGTATCTGAGCAATCTGTCTCCACCACTGAGACACTAGCCAATCTAGCCCACCTGACGAACCTAACTCTATGCACACCAAGCACGCTCTGATGCTACCTGTACTAGAGGCCATCTCACCAGCATTAACTTAATGCTCCTGATACCCAACCGTATCAAAGGTAATCAGTTCGTCGACTACCTCGCCCTGACACCACTGTATCAAAGGCCACTTCTGAGCCATCCTCACAGCTTTGATACCAATTGTCATGGCCAGATTTTTTTTCTTTGTCAAAACCATGTGGCACCTCAACCATCACCCAGCCAAGGTCAGCCATTTAGCCATCTGAGTCCTTCAATTGACCCGTCGACATGCCCTATGTGCATTGACTATTCAACCACTTCGGCGCCCATGCTGTGTCATTGAAGCGCGTCTCAAATGGCCTCGAAGTCCTCCACGCTCCACCTATAAACCCACCGAAGGCCACGACACTTTATCCGTGCACCATGCCTTTCCACGTAAGACCTCGCCCTGGAGTCTTGCCATGACACCACTGTGGCTGTCTTGTGCTAAGTCGAGATTTTTTCCAACACAAGGACAAGGCACACCCGAGCACACCAAGACAACGGGATGGCCCACTCAGCTCCCCACAGGCTGCCACTATCACATAGTGCATGCTAGTAGCATCCATATAGGTGAACCTTCACCCTTAAGTGAATGCGCAGTGCCGCCCCACTAGGCTCCCAAGCACTGTCTCACGAGGGAACCCAACCCCCAATGGAACTTAAGGCAACACTTTTGTGCATGCCAAGAGCCGTTCCTAACCCACGTTGGGAAATGCCATCATAGTTTAAGCTCGTGTGGGCTACGAGTATGCCGCCTACGCATAGCCACAATCCGTTGTTTCCACTATGCCTTGGCATGCCTTCAGCCCCTGCCAAGGGCCTATGTGCCTTAGAGCACCCACCCCTCCTCAAGGTGTATGTTAAACATTTTAGGGATTGCCAGAAGGGAACATCACCGGGTACAAAAAATCATATTGTACTTTATTACAGAAATGTCACCATGCCACATGCTAGGCTACCTGTGCCACATGTTAAGCCACCAGTGCTCATTGCTTCGACATGTCTGTGACAAGACGTCAATGCTAACAACTTCTATCACTTTCTTGGGTTGATATCTTCTGTGACGCCCCCTTGTGTGATGCCCCGTGAGGCGAGACACATGGGGGTGGGACCCATTCACTTTTAGGGGTGATGGGACATCCCAAAAGTGAATGGCCCCACCCCCTTGTGTCTTGCCCCATGGGGCGTTGCACAAGGGGGCGTCGCAGAGGATATTGAGCCCACTTTCCTTGTCTTGAACACTAAATGCTAGACAATTTCATGGATGGGTTGTGAACAACTCATCCTTGGATGGCCATCTCTTTTCTAGCCACGGGGAGGAATTTTAGGGCCAATTGAAATTGTCGATATGTTAAACAACCTTTAAAACGGTTTGGATCCTGTTTGGCCTCTTTATGGTATGTTAGGACCTATCTGGCCTAATAGGTCGACATGTCACCAACCAGAGTCCTGTCCAACCTCATTTTTTGGTAATGTGTCGACCTGTTAGGCCAGACAGGTCCTAACAGGCTGGAAAAGGATCCAATGCCACTTCTAAACTAGTCATGAGCTAAGTGTCCTAGTCTGTGTTAGTTACTACATTTTGTACAATACCCTTCTTCATACTAACTCATGGAGCTGAAGTTCTAAATTTTCAGTTAAAACAGGCCAAAAAAAAAAATAGGGCTTTGGTTTCTATATATAGGATTATAAGAGAGGCCTTGGGTTCAAAACCAACGGGCAACACTTGTCTACAGTAGTGTATTGATGCTGCATCTTCCCTCCTGTTGCGGGTTTTGCATGAATGTGGCAGTCATCAGGTCCATGGGGCTACTAACTACACTAGGATTATGAGTCTTCTCTGATGTAAGTAGGAATTAATTATCATTACATGCCCAATGCCCAACCACGTGATAGAACAGAACATCAAGGGTGTTCGGGTGTCTCCGAACATCCTAGAGGTTCCTTTCATCAAGTAAGATCCGTCGTGTTCATCATGTGTATTGTTTTGGAAAGGATTGCTCTCTTACATGGGGAGAGTAATGTGATAAAACATGAAGTCCTACCACCGGCAAGGCTTTTTTACCTCGGCTTATAAAAACGCCTAAGTCAACGAGGGGCCACATCAGCATCAAAAGTGTTTTACACACTCCCAAAAATTGAAAATCACTTTCGGCTCATGAGCGGACATGGGCAGTAGTTAGGGGTTGGCGTATAAAATCCTCACCAGTCCTACCACTAATACCTTTATAGATTTCAATAAAATTTTGTTAAATATCTGTCTTAACATAAAATCTAAACATTCGACAAGATTTATTTTGTTTGAAATCTGAAGGTTTTGGCAAATTATGGATTCTGAAATTTTGGTTGAAAAAAAGTTAAATTTTTGGAAATTATATATTTATTATCATGTTTAAATGTATTTACATATTTTACGCAATTATTTATTTTTGTAAAATATAATAATAATTTTATTATGTTATATTACATCTAATATGATTTGTGAAATTATAAAATATATTTTTAATATATATTATATAATAGAGTATAGGAAATAAGTGTTCTGCAATGGAAAAGTGCCTGTCAGTCTCTATGATGAACTATAAGCTAACATGTGATGTGCTCGAGTTAAAATTGTCTAAAAAAGTGCTTAATTGAAAATGCAGGTGTCCAACAAGTCACACTAAATTCAAAAACAAACTGCTGGGATTTGGTGCGTGCCTTTAAAGTGTCCCTAATGCCCCCCCGGCATCTGGGGGACACATCATGTCAAAAGGTGATTTACACTTTTTGGGGGTGGGTGAATCACTTTTTGGCATGTTGTGTCCCCCTGCCCGGTTGGGATTTGGTAGGATAACTTAAAGTTAACCTAAAATAAGAATGACATTAGGAGCAGACACATTAGCACCGAAAAAGTGTACACTTTTTAGGGAATGCTTTTCACATTTTGGTATTGATGTTTCGGCCCTTAACACCATTCTTATTTTAGGCTAACTTTAAGTTATCCTACCAAATCCATAGGGCCCCCACTGCATGCGGGGGAGATTTTGTTTAGTAGAAAGACAGATATTCCCGTTAGCTTGAAATGCTAGGGTTTTGGGGGGACAAATCATGTGTCAATCTGTGACACATCCAAAGAAGGGGCAATCATTCTTCTTAAATATAATACATCAATTTGAGATGAAAATAACCAAAATTTTGCCCCAAGGATTTGGTAGGATCACTTAAGGTCACCCTAAAGTAGGACTGACATTAGGGGCCAAAACATCAACGCTAAAAAGTGAAAAGCATCCCCCCAAAAGTGTAAGTCTTTTTTGATGCTGATGTGTTCCCCCTAATGACAGTCCTACTTTAGAGTGACTTCATGTGGTCCTACCAATTCCGAGAATTCAAAATTTTGGTTTCTTTCAATTTGAATGAGTCCAAAATGCAGAGAAAATTAGGTGCAAATGGTGCTAAGGTACGAACACATCAATACGAAAAAGTGATAAGCATGCCCCAAAAAGCGTAAATCACTTTTCAGTGCTGATGTGTCAACCCCCTAATGCCATTTGCATATGTTTTCAAGAAATTCATTTGCACCTAATCCCATGCCCCTAAAATGGGATTTGGTGCAACCCCACCAACCCTTTCTACAGTGCTCCCAATGGCCTTTCACATGTAGAGGGGACACATCAGGTGGAAAAGTGATTTACAATCCCCCTCAAATCACTTTTCAATCTAATGAGACCCCCTTACATGGGAAGGGAGGCACTTTTAGGGGCACACCAAATCTTGAGGGAGTTCAAATTGACAAAATTCCATTGTTTAGAATTGATGGATTTGGTGGGATTAATTAAAGTCACCCTAAGATAGGATTAATGTATCAGCTCCGAAAAAGTGACTTACATTTTTTGGGGGATGTTCTTTGCTTTTTCAACGCTGATGTGTCAGCTCCTGTGTATACTATCTTAAGGTAACTTTAGTTAGTCCTATCAAATCCTCAGGGTTTAAAACCATGCTTGGATTAACAAACCTTGAAATAATATATCCCAATCTAATGGTTTTCATGGAAGATCGTCAATTTTCACACTAAAATCTCAACTCTGCATATTATCTCCTTGCCAAAGATCAAAGATTCTAATCCAATGATGTTTCCAAGGGATCTATGGTTGGTCTTAACTGTAGATCCTTGTTCCATTTCATTCCAACCCTAAAAATCACATGGCCAAGTACCCTTTCTGCTCCTTTTATATCTTTCTTCCTCACAAAACCCAAGCCCCAACTCAAATCTCAAAAAGAAAGAAAGAAACAAAGAAAGAAAAGAAGGAAAAATTGGGGTTGGAAAGGGGTCAGCCATGGCAGACTATGAACACCAACTAGTCCCAAAAGAAACAGCACTTCAAGCCCTGAACACGATAATCCAGCTCCATTTCGAGAAAACCCTAGAGAAGAAACGGGCTGTGGATCAGCAAAAGAAGGAGCTATGGAAGCTCTTCCATCTCTTCTTCCTCTTCCTGGGTCTGGTCTTCGCTGCACAAGTCCAGTCACCGCGGCTGCAATGCCGGCACTGCTGGGTCCCGATCGGCCTCCTCTCACTGGCCCACCTCATCTTCTACGTCTCGGTGGCTCAGACCCTGCGCTGCATCAATGGGTTCAAGTACCAGCGGAGGTGCCATAAGCTAACTCTGGCTCTGGCCACAGAGCGGCTGAGGCAGATCAAGATGAGGGGGATCGAGCTGGGAGACGAGACGGATGAGCTGGAGATACACTACCAGGAGCCACCAGAGAGCTATTTCGGTAAGTTCAAGAGGAACTGGGCTTTGCATTTTGGGTTCTTGCTTCTGACATATGGGTTCATGGTTTCTTCCTCGGTTGTTCTTCTCTGTTTCTAGAATTTTCTTGTTCTGGATTTGTTGTAGAAGGGAGATTTGGTGTGGTGTTTGAAAGTCCTGTAACGGCTAATCCCAATTTTAATGTAGAAAGAAAACGTTTCGATTATTAGCTTATCTTTACTTGTGTTCTTGAGGTGTTAATAGAAATGGTACTGCGAATGGTCAGGAGATTTGCTTGATGTGATTTTGATTTTTCCGGTTCTTCAGCTTTCTCTTCTAAAAGGGCGTTGTAAAAACCTTTTCTTTCTTTTACTTTATTTTTTTTATTTTCTTCAATATCTTTTCGCCTGAATTTTCTGTTCTGGGTCAAAGGAGAAATCTTTTCATGGAAAATTCAATCGAAGGGAGTTTTATAACTTTATTATTATTATGATTAGGGTTTGAATTTGAATCTTGAAAGTGGGTAGGGCTTGGTCTCGGTGACTGTTACGGAAAAAAATAATGATAGAGCTTGGTAACGATTACAATTGTGTGATCACTGATCAGTTGACTTCTTTAAAACTGTTTGAGTAACATTTTGCTCATAACGTTAATTAAAGCCATCCCAATTCCCAACCCCACGCTGGGGTGGTTATCTGAGGGAGAGTGATAGAGAACTTAATTTTGGGGTGAAGGCCCATCAGAAGGAACTGATTGTGACCCTTTGAATTTAAAGTGGGAAATCCACTCATGTGGTTGTGGGACCCAAAATACTAAGAAGCCAACCCATTCCAGTGCACACTATTTTGCCCTAAATGGAGGTGTTTTCTGTTATTTTGAAATACTTTCTCTGTTCCTTACCAAGCCTATTGGGAGTTTTTTTATTTTGGGTGGGACATACAACACATTGTGCTGATGGGCCTGATATCCTCTGTAACGCCCCCCCCTCTGTGATGCACGAGGGCCAAGGCA
>JAOXJP010211727.1:0-25812 GCA_025762735.1 Platanus orientalis
AATTATGTTGATTATCTCTTTTTCTAAGACAAGTTTAATTGCTATAATCCTATCACCTATTCTCTTAACATCTACAATTTCCTCCTTTGTATCTTCAGACATTGCCAGTCCCAAGCCCGGATCATCTTTGGGACTACAAAGATGATCAATCTTATCAACTACTGGCAGCCAGCTAGGTTGTAGAGAAGGGCCTGATTTATATGAAGAATGCTTCCCTTGCTATCTGGTGTGGTATTTGGAAGGAAAAAAATGCAGCAATTTCCCTGGTAGCAAGGGAAATTGCTGGCTGCCAATAGTTGATAAGATTGATCATTATATGGGAAATTGCTGCATTTTTTTCCTTCCAAATACCACACCAGATAGCAAGTGAAGCATTCTTCATATAAATCAGGCCCTTCTCTTCAACCTAGCTGGCTGCCAGTAGTTGATAAGATTGATCATCTTTGTGGGAAAACCTAAGCAATCCTGAGAACCATGAACTCCACCTACACCTCCATATCAAAGTGGAATTTTCTTAAAAGCTGGTCCACTGACTCCTCGTTCTTTTCACAAAGGATGCACATATTTGCTTGCTTCGTTCCTCTGTGCATAAGAAATGCCCACAGTGAGAATCTTATCAAGTACTAGTGTCATAAAAAATGCCACCCGGCTTGGTACCAGAGATTTCCAAATCCTGTTAACCAGAAAAAAGATTTTTTTGGAACCAGAAATGCACCAACAAATGATCTAACTAAGAACTTCCCTTTAAATCAAATATTAATGATCCTCAATAGTCAATACCCGCTGGAATGTGCACCTCTTCCAAAGTAGCAAGATGGGTGACAGAGGGAATCTCCCAACCATGCAAATTCCATTGGCACTCTTGCTATTCTTCTCTACTCCCAATCCTGATAATCAGCTAATAAGGCAATTTTTTTCTAATGAGCTTATAAGTACCTGGGAAGGATAACTTATAGGACAATCCCTGTACCACAAATTCTCCCAAAGTCTGATCTTGGTTTTGTACCAATTCTTAATTGAATCCCCATATAATATTCTTTGATCACCTTCACAATGCCTTTCCATGTTCCAGTTTGATAGAATTTCTGCACCCCATTGCTATTTCACTCATTTGAATTGCGGAACTCAGGCAAACCACCTTTTTCTCAGAGGCTGTCCTCTTCTACAAACCTCCAAAGCCACTTTTCCAGTAAAGCATGGTTTGTAAATTGCTGTTGCTAGAAACCCAGTCCCCCCCCCCCCCCCCTTCTTCTCTGCAAACAAACGGTCTCCAATCCACCAAGTGGAATTTGAAGACATCATCTACCCTGTTCCATAGTTGGTCTGATGCAGCACACAACTCAAAACACCAACCCACAGAATAAGTAAAGGCAAAAACTGAAGTAGGAGGCTGTAAAGGCTCTTGGGTGTTAAGTTCAGGTATCAAGGCAAGATAGAAGCTGTGTTAGAGACTTCAGGGATTAAAACAGGGGTTAAACCAAGGGTCCGAGAGGAACTCATATAAACCAGCCTAGTTTGTGGATTAAGCACAGGCTGTTTATACAGTGTCCAGTTATAGCCAGCAATGCCTATATGTGTATTTGGGTACAGGTGGCTAATATGGTCAGCATAGCGTCAAATAGAGAGTGAACAATGAAGGCTAGTGTTGGAGATGGTCAGAGCACAAACTTTGGAACAGATTAAGTCACTGGAACAGTAAATTATAACACTGTGTGTATGGTCAAAATAGGGTTCAGATCTGGACAACGCAACCACTTAAAAAAAGGACCCTAACAGTACCCAGATAATAATAATTGGCTTCAAAAGACCATATGGCAGTTTCACACAGCAATTACTAGGACTGAAGGTAATTTAAGAATTTAATCAAACGTGTAGAGGGCATCAAATCTAAAAGTAAAGAGATCCGTGTATAATCTGCAGAGGCTCCAGAGTGTCAGACAGGGAATAGATCGTATGTAAGGATAGTGCTAGGAATTTGGGTTGCAGCCAAAACAATAATGGTTAGGGGACTTTAGTGTTGCTGCAAGGTGTACAGATACCCATCACTTCTGCTGTAAGTCTTTGAAAGAGATTAGGATCAACATTGATGTTCTGGGTTAACCACAGATTCAGAAATCAGAGGGGAAGTCTGGGAAATACTTTAAACTCCAGGAAATAATTGGTCTCAGGTGTTAAAGGTGTAGCACAGACCAGAATAGTTCTCAGATGTAACTCCAGGAGGTGTCGTCCAGGCTGGAATGGGTTATTCTCTGAAGATTCAAGCAGGAAACTATCCACATAACAGTCTGGACTGATGGATATAGGTCTAAGGCTCAAATAACTCAGAAAGAAAGGTTTCATGATTATATTTCAAGGACCTTTAATGAAGGAAACCAGTAGAACAAAGAAGAAAATAATAGAAAGAGAGAAAAGAAGAAGAAGAAGAAGAAGAAGAAGAAGAAGGAAAAAGAAAGAAAGTAAAGAATAAGCTAATACCTTTCGAGAAAATCCCTGACCCACACTTGTTTAATCCTTAAGCAAGCCTCAAGCTAAGGCACCAAAATTGAAGAAGATGGAGTTCCACTCAGAGAGTAAGAAACCAGCCAAAAACTTTATTAATTCCATCATACTAATACAAAAACGTGCAGCCCCCTACATATAAGCTCACAAATTTTAGATAATAGCAAGAAACCAAATTAGAAACACTACTAAACTACTAGCTTACTTGATACCTAAGACTTTCCTAAACTCAAAACTACTAAAACCTTGACTTTCTAAAAACAAAATGTGTCAAAATCATGCCCTTCTAGAAGATTTCGACCAATACTCTAAGCGGGGCCCACTTTAACTTGTTGACTCACTAAAATTAATAAAATACCCTTACCAATAAAGCCTTATTCCTAAAAGACCCAAAAACAAAAACCATAATGACCCTCATGTCCTAAACTCTAATAACTCATAAACTATTAAGTAAAATGGTAAATCACTCAAATAAAGACTAAAAAAAACTCTACCATTTGTGTCCCAAAGATGTTGCTCCATATGTCTTCTTGTGTAGACCCCACCAAGGCCATGTGTGGGTTCCACCTTGCCTTCAATGTCCGCATCAGGTATTCTAAAGGAATTTGGAAGGAGCATAATAGAAGAATCTTTGAGGGTAAGAACAAAGGAGAGAAGGCGGTGATTGACTCCATACTTTGTGAGGTGGGTTCTTGGCTAATGGTGAATAGTGAATTTAAGGATTTATCCTTGAATGCTTTTGCGTAGGATTGGGTGCCATGCATATCCTTCTCCCCTTTCAAGGATGGTAAAATTGAGAAATAGTGGAAGCCACCTATGAATGGAAACGTGAAGCTTATTTTCGATGGTTATTCTCTTACGAATCAAGGGCCGGCTGGTTGTGGTTCTATTACTAGATATGCCGATGGCAATGTGATGTTTGTTTTATGCAGGCCGTTAGGCATTTGTGGTCCTAACCAGCGGAGCTTGTCAGTCTTTTGAGGGGCCTGTGTATGCTCAAAGAGAGAGGTTTGTCTGGTTATACCACTGAAAAGACTCAAGGACAGTGATAAGTTGGGGTAAAGGGCAGGTCAAGGGTTCTTGGGAGCTTCTTCATTATATTAGGGAGGAGAAAGATTTGGTTGGAGAAGTGCATGCTGCCCTGTCTTATATTCTCCATTCTCAGAATGCGGTGGCCGATAAATTGGCCAAATGGGGGGTGGGTTTGAGTGATACTTTTATTGGGGATCATATTCCAAATCGTTAGTTGTTTGGGCTGCTTTCCATGTATGTTTTTTGTATAGTTTTTGCTCTTATTTTTAATAAATTGATCATTATTCATAAATTAAAAAATTAAAATAAATAAATAAATACTTTACTACACAATGCGTTTGCATTGTAAATTATTTCTTTGTTCCATGTGTGTGTCTCTATCATGCCTTCTTTTGTAAAATCATTTAATCTTTTGCAGATCTAAGATATGATTTTATTAGATTCTTATCATTGTGCTTCGTCGGATAGGGAATGTGATGTAACTACTGCAAATACTAGACTTTTATTTTATTTTATTTTATTTTATTATAATTTTTCTTTACTGGGCATCTTTTGTCTTAAATCAGTTATGAATCTTCAAGATATGGAGCCTCCTCTGGTAAGGTAAACTATATATGGCACTAATATGATATTGGGATTCCTCTTGCTATAGAATAATTTTAATTTACTCCTAGATGTCTTTTTTATTTGGCGATAAAGAAAAAAAAGAAAAACAAAGGAAATTGGAAGAGATGGAAAGCCTCAAAATACCCTGTTCAAATGATTTCCCTATTACAGTTTGCCTATTCCACTCAAATTTTCCTGATTGAATTAGAAACAGCTATACTTTATTTATGCGTCCATCTTCAAAGTTGTTTAGATTCACAAAACCAAAATGGGTCTGCAGAGAATGAAAAACCAAGATATGGGTTTAGTTCTATCCACTAGCAAATCCTAGGTTAAAGTGGACGCTAGACCGTCATCAACAATTTTGCAAAGCAGTTACTCGCTTGGAGGAGCACAGAGTATGTACATAAAATCTACTTTCAAGCTTTTCTCTGCTTCTAACATTTGCTTGAAGCTCATCTTTCTGTTGTTCTCATTTGGGCAGAAATAACAACTAAGACTCTGCTGAGGATGATGGGTATCCTTGGGCTTACAATGTATCACCTAAAGAGTCATCTACAAGCATTTTTGCTTTCCGTTTTTAAACGTGATTATAACTTAAAGTACTTAGATAGAATTACATCAATGTTCTTCATTGCAGAACTACAGGCTTGTGAAGAGCCAGTGATTAGAAACCTGGAGTAATTTTAATCAAGGTGAGACTACTGGTTTGAATAGACTTAACAATTTCTTCAAGTTTTCTCTTATAAAGAGCTTTAGTGGGAATCTACAAAAGAGATTAAAGAGGCAGAATACAGAGATGTTGAGATTCAAGGTAGTTGAACAGGAAAGAAAATCATTGGTAGAACCATAGTTTTGAAAACCAGACCCGAACTGAGCGGTTCGACCTGAACAGGACAGTTTGATCTGGTTTGACCAGAACCAGCACCCTAAACGGTTTTATAGAAGCTTAAAGCTGTAATCTTCCAAAAACCGCATATAACCAGCAAAACCGATGAAAACTGGCCTGTTTTTTACAAACCCGGTTTTAATAAAATCAATCGGTTTTTATTTTTTTAGCAAATTAAGAATAAAAAATTAGAAATATGTCTTTCCAAATTCCAAACCCACTTTCCATGAATTGTTTTTATTTTTGGTACTTTATTATATTTTTAGGTATGTCTAAAAATTATAAACTCAGTCATAAGCCTTCTAATGTATTATTAATTATTTTATTATATTTTACTTATGTTTGAAGTGAACAGCAGTTTGATCATGTAAACCAACAGTCAAACCCAGTTGGACCTGAACTGTCCACCTTAACGGTTCGATGCCCGGTCCAGTTTTCAAAACTATGGGTAGATCTTACACACGGACGAGTAAGAGTTGGAGATTCTTTGATTCTTCTCTTTAAATAATTTAGTTGGAATCTTTAATAAGAAAAGCTTCGGTTGATTAAGGAATCTGTTCCTCAGGAGCACGGTATTGGTATCTGTTGATTGAAAAAAGATTCATACTTTAAAATGACTGAATTTGTTTTACAATTGTCACATGGTTGTTTTTTTTTTTTTTTTTAACACCAAAAACCCACACACAAAACCCAGAATGCATTACAAAGAATCCCCCCCATCCATGTCCTAAACAAACCCACCCATCCATCACCCAACCATATAGACTGATCATTTACATACTTACAAAACCTGCATCCAACCCCTACCAACAACCCCCCAACCAAGCTGAACTGGATTAATTGAAACCTTATCCCAATTTCATATGGTAGCTGCTTTACTAATTTTTTATTTTTTATTAATGCTTCAATTCTTTTTTATATTGTTTGTTAAGTTTATGTATTTTGGTGAAATTTATGATTCAATGTGTTATTGATTTAGTCAGTTGCTATGGTACTTGCTTCAATTCTTTTTTCAAATGTCTTCTTTTTTTATTTATTTATTTCTTATTATTATTATTTTGAACTTTTGATTACTTTATCTTGCATGGAATGTCACTTAACCTTGCACAGGTTCAATAGCTAGTATTATTTTTTTCCAAGAAGAATTTGTATTTATATTATTTTTACAAATGTGAAAAGTCTTATTTTTGTTACTTTTCTTTAGGCCTTATTATTTAGTGTTAAAACTTACCTGTTTGCTTGATTTTGATATGCCATTTTTACCTTTTTACGAGTCCAAGATCTTGAGAATATAATGTGGTTGGGGAAGTTATGGCCAAAATACTAGCAAGATATCACTTTGCGATGGGATTTATGTATTTTACTGTGTAATTCTAATTAGGAGTTTAGATTCTGTCTATAAATATGAAAGAGATGGAGTGGTATAATACAAATAATTTATGTATTAATGAATAAAAAGTTAATTTTAATTGAAGGCCTTAATTGTATGAAACCCAAAATGATCCTAGATAAGATTTCTCGTCCTTCTCTTGAATTCTTCTTATTTCTTCTTTACTTCTACTTTATTTTCTCCATTACTGCTGCAATTCTTCTACTTGTATATTCTATCAATCTCATTTCCATTTCTGCTTATTACATTATAACCAATTCCCAAGGTTATCTCAACTACACTTTTCCTTCATAGTTTCAATCATAGAACCATCCCAAAGCCTTTCCCTACCCTGCGGTCACCTGTCCTTTGCTTTCCATCAATTAAAAATTCTAATTTCTTGATTTCACAACCTTCTCCTTTAAAAACCTATAAACCATATTTATTTCATTAAATAAAAATTCTACCATTTAACCCACAACTACTCTTTGTGGTTCAGTCCTAGATTGATAGGTAGTTCATGTGTGCAGTTTGGGCCTGGTAGGTCACAGGCTTGGACTTGGGCTTGGCCCATGATGGACAGTGCTCCAGGCTTGGGCTGTAAAGTCTAACCAATGGACCAGCAATTGACCTGGATCATGTCTATTATTTACATGGGGTGGGCCCAACTAAATCTCTAATTGGGAGTTGGGATCCTCTCAAGTAATGTTCAAAATCATGTCACAGTATCCATGAAGGCAATATGGTGAAGAAATTCTTGAGGAAGAGCTCTGCAAGTTGTTCTTGAAAATGTTGGAGGATGACAACTCACATGTGATTAAATCTTTAAAATAGGATAAACTACTCATGGATTTACCTGAGACAATTATCTACAGTAATTTACTCAATTTAGTGCTTTGGGTAAAATAAGACGCCATGACCTTTCCTCAGATACCATAGTATTGGGCAGATTCTCTTTTCTGACATTGTACATGTTCACATGTTCAGTGGTAAAAAAGTTCACAAACCAATAAATTGACAAAGTACAGCATAAGCGGCACCAATCTCATGACTTGGACTTATATTGTTGAGGACTGAATGGGTTTCTGTTTGTGAACTTCTTCTCTCAAGGAGAGTTTCCACCACCAAGTTACAACATTCTCATTGTTATACCAGGTATGCAGATAATTATGCTAGTGTATATAATTGCAAGATACATGCGACAGGAAATTATAGTTACCCTGAAACAAGAGCAGCCATGCTGTCAATGATGAGCAATTTCACTTGATGTTGGAGGAGTGACAACTTAATTTGCTGCAAGCTGGTAGCAATTATCAATGGTAAATACATTACTCATTTGCCTTAATTCTCTTATGCTATTAGTAAACAATAGAAAGTAACCAAGATGAAATAAAAAATTGATGTTAGG
The DNA here is from genome assembly GCA_025762735.1 of Platanus orientalis. Lineage (NCBI taxonomy): Eukaryota > Viridiplantae > Streptophyta > Magnoliopsida > Proteales > Platanaceae > Platanus > Platanus orientalis. Next base: position 7,804 of record JAOXJP010211727.1, read on the forward strand.
AATTGTTGAAAATGTTGATGAGGGTATTTAATTATCCAAATGCTAGAGAAAGGTAAGCTACAATTATATAACCCCAACAAAATGAACCTTCAATTCAGTATCATAATAGTGCATGATATTAATATTAACAGTGGAAAGGTTTAAAATAAAGGATGGCAATTATCAAGAGCAAAAGCAAAATTTAAAACAATTGCATCTCATGCAGAAGGGAAGCAAAGATGAAAATCTTGGTCCTCAATACAGTCATGCCATGCAAATTCAGATGCAAACCCATGAAACTTAAGGATTGCTTGGGTAGGCTGCTCCATGCCTTGATATATAAAACTACCTAGTCAGCAATCCCCAATTAACCAGAATATATTTATATTTAGATAAATGGATTGCTTCACACAATCACTCATTATCAACAGTACAAATGTTTGTTCTCACACACACAAAAAAAACTGCTCCAAAGTTTACATAATATACATTCAGCGTCATAAAGACATGGGATACGCTTAAGGTGCATTTGGATTTGGGGAAATGAAGAAGCGGAAATCAAATTGGGTTCCCAATTCCATTTCTAACGTTTGGGGTCGTTTTTAAAAGAAGAAATTGGATTTGGGCCAAATCCCTACAGAATTAGAAGCACCAAAATGAGAGCTAAACCAACGGAATCGAAATAACAGCCTCCAATTCCTCTTTATCAGAACTTGAGATATGAAGCCCACATGACTTCTCCCCAGAAAACTCTTGCCCGACACGACTTCACCCCCTGCAATCCAACATATCTTCGTCAAAGACTCCAACACAACTCCTCTGCAATCTCTTCATCCCTCTCACGCATCAGGTATCTTCCTCCATGGCTACGCAAATCTAGGGTTTTTTCTTTTTAATTTTCTGCAACATACTCTTCTTCTTCCTCCTCTTCTCTCACCCTCTCTTTCTATGTATATGATCACCCCTATAAATCTAGGGTTTTGTTTCTTTGGAATAACATTTTTTTGGAATAAAATGCATTTTTTTCGTATGGCTATGCATTTTCTCTCACCATTTAACAGTTATGGTGGGCTTGTTAATTCAACCATTCTTTTTTTCAGTCCCTTTGTTTTTAGAAAATAATGCTGCTATATGAGGATCTAAGCATATTGTTTGGAGATTTATCCTCAATGAAAATGATGCTTTGCTTTGACGATTTATGCACCTGTGGAAGTTTTGTTTTTGTTGACAAATGGTACTGCTACTAGGATACTTTGGAGTTTATTATTATTATTATTATTATTATTATTTAATTCAAAATACGGGGTTTTGACAAGTCTTCTCCTTTTGAACGAACTCTTATGAGTGGAATCGGTCTTGAAGCAACAAAGACGGGCTTTCGATGTGTCAACGGGAGTTTCATGAGAAAGCTACCTGAGTGAAGTAGCAAATTGAATAGTGCTGCTAGGGGGTGGATAAGACAGCGTCTGCATCTACCGTCTGCGTCTGATTAGAGGTTAAGCTAGCCCCCTATTTAGGGTCATTTGAGGAAACCTTCGACTTAGATCAAAAATATCATATTTTTTAACTAATACGCTAATGAATGATTTGGGCATGATTTGAAGAATGCTGCTGTAAAACGGTTCATGTATACTGTGTATGGATCTATTTCTTATCGGAAAGTGATACTGTCAACGGATGATTCAAACCAATTGCTTGGGGTATAAATTTTAATTTTTTATATTGCCATCGACTGAGTCAAGTATATTTTCCATTTGGAAATGGACACTTTAGTTAAATGATTTGAACGGATTTTTGTTTGGATTTATGTCTAAAAGAGCGAATGTTGTTGGTGGATCTCTCTGGACCTTTTCCTTTGTCTTCACTCAACTTCTCATCATGGCCTCCCTCCAGTTTCCTCGTTACCTTGATTCAAGCCCCTTCTCATGTGGTTTTCAAAAGTCTTCCTCTCTGTTGTCTAAAGGGGTAGGCATCTGTATGAGCTTTGTTAAAAAGAATGAACAAGGAAAGGATCAAATGTTTCCAAACCCCTTTTTTTAAAGGTCCAATAGAAACCCAACAGAAAAATTCAATTTTCATCTCTCCTTGTACGGTTTTAGCAGGTTAGGTTCATTGGTGGTTACTTCAAGATTGATTTTAGTTAGTGGTTTGTCATTGGACCTTATTGAAGAAAATCCACAAGGTCCTAAGATAAGGGAGTGAGATTTTTACTATCTTTTTTTTTTTTTTCGGTGGGGAAGTCAGGTGCACAGGTCATGGTTCGTCTTCCAAAGAACTGTGATTGATGGCTTACTAGTTGGCATTTTACAAATTTGTGAATAGAAAGTAGGATACCTTTTTGAAACAAATAATAATAATAAGGAGGAGGATGTCCTTACAAATCATAGTCAATGCTTACACAAATACAATAAAATGCTCAAAGACATACATTATTAGCCTATAATAGACATACAAAGAGTGATATCACAGACAACTATCCAGTGTTTTCATGGCCTTTGAAGCAGTCAAAGTGACACCATTTCTTTCTAAATGCCTTCTTTCGAGAGGTATGGAGATGGTATTAAACAAAAATGAACGTTGCTATACTTGCACACTTGCCTCTTGATCATATACATACAGAGAGTGATATCTTCTCTAAACTTGCATTTTTATCTCAATTTGTTCTTTAATCATAATTGCTATATAGTTTTGTAATATTTACTATATTTGCTATATATGTTAATTACATGATAGCTATGGAGATGTTATTAAACAAAAATGACTAGTTATGGGATGGATTTTTCATTGATGTGTAATAGCTAAAAATGTGTGAGAGAGGAACAAGGAAGACGCAAGGAAGAGGAAATGAATGTCATCATATGGTACATTTCTTTTGTTGTAGCAATAACTACAGCACAATATAATTGCAAGTATAAAGAACCATTAACCGATAGGGATGAAGAGAGGCGAAAGTTTTTGGATCGTCTATATAATGGAAATCAATCAACTTGCATTGAACAACTATGTGTTACTAAGAAAGGATTTAGGAATTTGTGTAAGCTCTTGGTTGAAAAGGGTAAATTGGTGACAACGAGATAAGTCATAATTAAATAAGTTGTGACTATGTTTTTACACATTTTCACCCACTATATAAAAAATAGCACGATCAAAGGTTATTATAGTCGCTAAGGGCAAACAGAAAGTAGGCAATTCAATATTGTGTTGCAAGTTACACTTCAATTGAGCAAGAAATTTTTAGATTGCAAGAACCAACCCTTGATGAAGACACCAAAAAGTGGAAATTATTAGAGGTACTTGAACGTTGAACTAGAAAATCTAAACAATTGATATTGCTAGTTAGCTTTACACTACACTGACTATTTTCTTGAATTTGTTAGAACTCTCTTGAAGCACTTCATCTAAAAATCTAAGCTATAGATATTGCTACTTGGACATACACTACACTAATCGTACCAATGCAAAACCAACCTAAATTTCGAAACAAAAAAGCATGATATCAGTACGAATATAGTAGAAGTTTGGGATCCTAATATAAAGTTTATTAACGTATTACTTGGGTGGGAGGGATCTACATCGGATTCTCGAGTGTTGCGAGATGCATTACGTAGATGTGATCGCTTACACATTCCATTGGATATGTCTTTACCTTTTATAATTAATATTGTAGTATGTACCTAATAGCATATAACTATAACATTTATATGTCCATCTTATAAATAAGCACTACCTCGTAGACATAAGATATATAAACGAACCAAGATTTTTAACTCATTATCAAAGAATATGATATCATCTCAATGAATGGAGGAAAATAATCTAACCACTTATAAGGAGTTGTTTAATCTTTGACACTCAGCTGCGAGAAACGTGATTGAAAGAGCATTTTGGATTACTCAAAAAACAATGAGACATACTACAGACAACTAATTTCTATGATGTGAAAATGCAAATTAGGATCATCAATGCATGTTACATCCTCCAAAATTTCATACGTAATGATAGACCAGAGGAATGGTTATTGAGAGATGTGGACTATGAGTTAGAAAATGCACAAGTACATGAAATTAGAGATAATGCCAATGATGATATCACTACTGTCAAAGTTACAACTAATTGGTGGACATTCCTAGACACATTAGTTATATCAATTTTTATGATTATCAGGCTCAACGAGGCCAGACTCATTGAGATAGTATCATTTAATGACAAACCTATATTGGCATGTGATTTAAATTCCAGGTAATCTTTGTTTTTTGTTTGTTTAGTTCTATTTTATTGTTTACTTGTGATTGTCATAAAAAAAAATTTATCTTCTCAGAATGGTATTATAAATTAAATCAAGATTTATTTTCTTTTATTAAGTGTTTATTGATGTATAAAAGAATGTATGATACAAATTCGTAGACATGGATAACACATTAAACCAGTGTGAAGCAAAGGGAAGAAATTATATTTCATAGAATGATAAAATGGATAGTGTCTTGGCAAATGTCCTCATTGATCAAATGAACATGGGACACAAAGCAAATACAGGATGGAAACCAATTACATACACAGTTGTTGTAAATGTCTTAGATGTAAGATTCAATCATTCTCTTAATATAGACAAAATTAAAAATAGGCTAAAAAGTTAAGGAAAACATTATGCTATTGTTAGTGAGATTATCAAGTGGGTTCATTTAGGATAGTATGAAGAAAATGGTAACAGTTGATAACCTTAATTTGTGGAATGCTCATGTCAAGGCATATGATACATCATGCATTGAATTTTTTTATTATTTAATCTATTTACTAAATGTAAATATATTACCAATCATATTGTCTTGTATTTTTCTATAGTCATGTTCTACTGTAAAACCTTACCGCAACAAATGCACATGTAATTAGAACAAAATAGTTTTGTTGTGTAGGAAATTTAAGGCAAGTGGAGAAGATGTAAAGATAGTGATTGATATCAAAAACTCTATGGCAGATGAAGATGTCAATAGTATAGACTTTGTTTCGAGCTCCTTGAGTCTTAACGATATGAATGTTGAAGGTATTAACCTTCTCACACCAGGAGCATAAGTACGAGCATGAACTTCGTCATCATCTCCCACATCTATTGACTCGAACCTCAATAAGGGAAAAAAAGATTTCATATCTTGTTCAATAACAAGGATTGTTAATTCACTAAAAAAGTACATAGAATCAAGTAGGGTATAAACGGAACAAGTTGATCCCATGGAAATTTCTGAAGAGGTCTTAAAGGTGTTAGATCTCAATTAAATGCAACAATTAGATGTATGTCAAAAGTTAATGAATGAAACTGCTACATAATTTCGTATGTTGAAGGATCTTCCTAATGAGAAAAAGAAGAGTTAAATGTTATAAATTCGAAGCCGTCCTCTTAATTAGGCTATCACTTAGATTAGAGCAAATGGACTTTTTATTTTACAGTAGACAAGTTCGGATTTTGGGATCATTAGCTTTTAATTTTGATATAGACAAATTAGGGACCAATGGCCATTTTATTTTGATATAGACAAGTAAAGCTCTTTTTATTTTGGACATGTATAACTATTTGAATAATGTTATAGTTTATATTTTATTTGATATAGACAAATATGGATGTGTTAAGTTGGATGTGGAATGAACTAGATCATTTCAGATGTTTATTAATTTCAATTTCATTTCCTTAGAAATATTTATGCATTCAAACAATAGAACTGAATCCGTATAATTGTTTAGAATTTTGAATCCATAGAATTCAATTTTGCAGTTTTCAATTCTTTAGAATTGGAACTCAAAGGCCAATTCCAATTCTGTGAATCCAAATGCACCCTTCAGAAATTTCATAAAAATATTAAAAGAAAAAGGCACACACATATTGTTGTCACATTAAATAATTTATTAGAAAGTTACATAATTATTAGGCAAGATTGTTGCTTAACTTAGACATTGTTTAAGTATATCAAACCAACTTCCACTTTATTAAATGTACAAAAGAATGTATCCATGTGTTCGAGCCTTCTAGTTTTAACATTTGCATTAGTAAGATATTTATGCAGTATGTATTATGGTGATGGGAATTACACGCCAAATCCATCAAAACATATAGCCACGGGTTTAAGAAAACCCTACACAATCAATCAATTTGCTCCATAAAGATACCCAAGGGATCCCTTAGGGTTTGGACTTTGGAACACCAAAAAATTTCTCTAGGGTGTATTGAGTCATATGAGCTTCCTATGTGTGGCAGCTAGCGCAAATCCAATTTCTCTTGGTTTCTAAAATGGCATTCATGGAGAACCTTGGGCTGGTTTGACCAATTTGACTAAACAGTTGTATGTGTGGTCTTTAGTTTCTATTGTAATTGGTTTAGGAAAGTTAGGTGTCTTATTCAGTTTCTATTTTGTGTTAAGAAATGTTTATTGGCTGTTGTACTTTAATTAGAAGTTATTAGAGAGTCCCTAAGGTGTCTTATCTAGTTTCTATTTTGTGTTAGAAGGTTTTTATTTGCTGTTGTACTGTAATTAGGAGTTATTACTGAGTCCTACTCCTATCTAAGTTGGTCTCTTTTCTTGCAATTCAAGTGTCCTAGTTAGTTTCTGATTTGATTTAAAAGTTAAAGAAAGGTAGTATAAGGTTTGACATCCCTATAACGTCTACACATAGGTTACTACATTTGAACTGAGACAAGTTTTTAATTCTTGAATAAAGTTGATTTGTTTGGTGTGATTCCCTAGTGTATAATGCTGACTCCAAAGAGTTTATTGCCAGTACCAACTCCAAAAATTCAAAACCCTAGTTCAAAATTGGTGGACCTCAATTCGTGTCCTAGAATTGAGGTGAGATCTCTCCGATGATCTTCAAATCATCTTGAATCTTGAAATTCTTGCCCCTAAGCCTTTGAGCTCTAAAGTTTTGTTTCTTAAATTGATTCTTGACTCTTGAATTCCCTTATCTTTAGTTTTAAATTCTTTCTTCTCTTGTTTTTAAAGATTTCCCCAAGGGTGCATTTAGATTCACAGAATTGGAATTAACCTTGGAATTCCAATTCTACAGAATTGAAAACCACATAATTGAATTCTGCAAATTCAAAATTCTTCCATTTGGATGCCTATACATGGATCGAATTGGAATTCAGAATCCTCAATTCCACTTTTTGGATGCACAAATATTTCGATGGAAATGGTATTGGAATAACATGCATTAATAAAAAAACCTAAACAGATCTAGGTCATGTTCCTACAAAAGAAATTATCCACTTTTATGGGTCCCGCACAAGATGAGCTTGGATCACAGCGACTCACATGACTAGAGGCTAACCATGTGGGGCCCACGTGACTATAACACCTGAGTTTCACATGTACAAGAGTCAACATGCCGGTATCTACCCATTCCACGTCCAATTTAACACATTTAAACTTATAATCACTACATAACACACCATACTTATTTTCAACCTATATAACACATCTGCATAAGAATATTTTGTGTAGTAATAGATCCACACTTAATATCCTACATGATATTAACATATACATATATGAATAAATAGAAGTTGTTCACAAATAAAACATAAACCACATTACTGGGGGAAAAAAAATAGTTATCATGTCCAAAATGAAAAGAAGTTTATTTGTTTATATCAAAATAAAATGGCCAATGGTCCAAACTTATCTATATTAAAAGAGAAAGTTAATGATCCCAAATTCCAAATTTGTCTATATCAAAATTAATAAGCCATTAATTATAAACTAAGGGTTGGTCTAATTAAGAGGACAGCTAAAAATCAACATTATCCAATTCTTTTTTCCCCATCAAGAAGACCCTTTAGCATACGAAATTATATAGCAATTTCATTCATTAATCTTTGACATAAATATAATTGTTGTATTTCATTGAGATCCAACACCTTTAAGACATCTTCATAAATTTCTATAGGATCAAACTATTCCTTTTATGTGTTACTTTTCTAGTGAATTGGCCATCAATGCTACTAAACAAGACTGCGAAATTTTTCTTTCGTTCTTCTTTTAGGAAGGGTCAATAGATATGGGAGATACTGATAAAGTTCATGCCCGTACTCGTGCTCCTAGTGTAAGGAAGCTAACACATTCAACATGTAGATCGTCAAGACCCAAGGAGCTTGGAACAAAATCTAAACCACTAACATCTTCATCAACAATAGATTTTTCAACATCAATCGATGTCTCTGCACCTTCTCCATTCACTCGATCTTTCTCATACAACAAATATCTCGTCCCAATTCCATATACATTTGTTAAGATAAGATCCTGTATCAAGACATGACTAGAAAAATACAAGACAACATGATTAATAATATAATCACATTAAATATATAGATTAAAAACAAAAAATTCAATACATGATATATCGTATACTTTAACTTAAGCATCTCACACATTAAGGTCATCAACTGTTAAGATTTTCTTTATACTATCCCAAGTGAACCCACTATACTTGATAATCTCATTAACAATAACATAATGTTTTCAACAACTCTTTAACATGTTTTAAATATTTTCTTTATTAAGAGAAAGATTAAATCTTGCATTTAGGTCATCTACAGCAGCTCTGTATGCAAGTAAATTCAATCTTACATCCACTTTAAGTCTCATATTCAATTGATCAATGAGGAAATTTGTTAAGAGACTATCCATTTCAACATTCCATGAAATATATTTTCTTCCTTTAACATTTTCATTTGCTTCAAACCGGTTTATAGTATTATCCATGCCTATGAATTTGAATTATAAATTCATTCGTATACAGATTCATAATCATAAATTTAAGCAAGTACTACTATTAATACATCAATAAACAAACATAATAAAAATAAACCAATCTACATTTAACCTATAACACCATTCCGAAAAGATCAAAACAAAATTACAATAATCATAAGGAAACTCATTATAAGGTAGTCCATCACAAGCAAACAATAAAAAAGTACTAAACGTATAAAAAACAAATGCTCAAATACATCAACTTTAATGCTAATTTAAGTTATTCATTAAATAATACTATCTCAATAACCTTGGCCTTGCAGAACCTAATAATCATCAAACATCTTCATAGCTAATGTGTCTCGAAATGCCGTTTAATTAACTGCAACTTAGACAATTGTGATATCATCCTCAACATTATCCCCAACTTCTTGTGTTTATGCATTTTCTAACTCAAGATACACATCTCTTAATAACCATTCATTTAGCATATCATCACGTATGAAATTGTGGAGGATGCAACATGCATTGATGATCCAAATTTGTGTTTTCACATCGTAGAAACTAGTTGTCCGCAGTATACCCATCATTTTTTCAATAATCTAAATGTTCTTTCAATTACGTTTCTTGTAATTAAGTGTCAAAAATTAAATAATTCATTATCGGTAATTAGAGTATTTCCCCTTCATTTATCGAGATGATAACATGTTCCTCGATAAGGAGCTAAAAATCCTAATCCATTAGTATATCTCACGTCAACGAGGTAGTACTTATCTATAAAATGAAAATAGTAATTTTAGTTATACATTAACAGGTATAAACTATAATATTAAATATAAAAGATAAAGACATACTTGATAGTATGTGTAGGCGATCACGCTTACTAAAAGAATCTCGTAACACTCGAGAATCTGATGTAAATCCCTCCCACCTAAGTTGTACGTAAATAAATTTTAAATTAGGATCACAAACTTCCAATACGTTCATACTAATATCACGTTTTTTACTCCGATAGCTAGTTGATTTTGCACTGGTATAATCAATTAAATGTATGACTCATCAAGTACTCCAAGAGAGCTCTACCAAATTCAATAAATAGTTAGTGTAGTATAAAGCTAAAAAGGAATATCAATAGCTTAGATTTTTAATTAAACGTTTTCAAACCATTTTCTCTTTTCGGTGTCTTTCTCATCAAAAGGTAGGTTCATGCAATCTTAAAATTTTTTTACTCAATCGAAGTATAGCTCACAACACAATATTGAATTGTCTGTTTACCGTTTCCCTTGGACAATTATAACAACATATGATCATGCTATTTTTTATATGATGGACAATAATATGTAAAAACATAGTCACAACTTCAATTGTGACATTTCTCGTTGTCACCAATTTATCACTTTCGACCAAGAGTTTACACAATGTAAGTCGATTAATATCCATTATATAAATGGTCTAAGAACTTTCGCATTTCCTCATCCCTATCGGTTGATGGTTCTTTGACCATATACTTGCAATGGTATTCTGTTGTAATTATCACTACAACAAAAGAAATACATTACAAGATAACATTCATTTCTCCATCTTTGCGCATTTCCTGTTCTTCTCTCACGTTTCTGGCTATTACGCATCAAAGAAAAATTCATCTCTCACGTTTCGGGCTATTACGCATCAAAGAAAAATTCATCTCATTACTAGCCTTTTTGTTTACATATTCAATTTTGTTTAATACCATTTTCATAGCCATCATGTAATCAATATATATAGCAAATAGTACAAAACTACATAACAATTATGATTAGAAGAATAAAAAGAGATAAAAATGCAAGTTATAACATGCATTCCATTACCCAAAATATGAAAAACATAGCTTCCAAGAAAAGACTCTTGCAACACAGAAAATTTTTCAAAGGGACTTATTATTCATGAAACAAATTTCAAACTTTAATTCCCTTCATGTGAATTATATTATTCAATATATAAGACAAACTTCTCATCTACACAACTTTTTTTTCCATATGAAAATGAGTCCAAACATATCCGAACAGTACCAATCCGAATATTATCAAATTTAGTGTCTCAAAGTATACATATCAAGGATTATCAAAAGAAAAAATATGTATAAAAATGCATGTTATTCCACAAAAAATAAAAAGCATATTTAATAAATGCTAATATTAAAAAAATCAACAAAAAATTAGCTACCTACTTGCAGAAGTGATCACTCCTTACCTAAAATTCTTCAATACATCCCTTGCTTGAATAAGTGAGAAAAAAAAAACCCGGATTTGCATAGCTGGCATGGTATGTTGCAAAAGATTAAAAAAGAAATCCACGCTCTAGTACTCTTAAATTTTAGTATATCCTCTCACATGGTATCTCTTGCATAGCTGGCATGGTATTCGAACTTGTGACCTAGTTTGGCTCTAATACCATGTTAACAGTGAATTAACCAACTCTCCCAAAACTTTAAGGTGTTAGGAGAGATACAAATTAATATACTTCAACAATTCAATACCTCTGGGCCGAAATTAGTGCTTCATATATTCATACCTCTCCGTCCTTCATACCTCCCTCCTACTTTCTCTTGGGATCTTCAAGCAGTGAAATAAGTCCTTTTTAACTTCTCTCTCTCTCTCTAATGTCAAGGATGAACATGCTTAGCAGCCTGAAGTATAGGTGGGCCACCTCTTGGATGAACAGCCCGAAGTATGGAGTTCAAAACCCGTCTTCACCTTCCTACATGAAACAAAGAAGAAAGAAATTGTTCTTCCTCGGTTCTCCCTCATTGTTATTCTTTATAGAATGTGGCTCATGCTGGTGCTGTTGTGTTCTATTCAAATCGCCATCTGCAAGGTGTTCAATGTTGGCAATATCATCGTGGGACTGTTGTGGGTGTCCCTAAGTAGTGGTTAAAGTTTGGTTTGGGGTCATGGTGACCAAAACGGGACCAGATTTGAGTTTCCTTATGGCTATGTCTGTCAGAGGTGGTTACAATAGTTGGTGGGGAGTTGGTTGTTGTTCTTGATCTCTCTCTGGCTGCAAGACAGCACCACATGTGCCTCTTCATATGTTATCTACGGTGATTTGTGTGGTTGAAACAACGATTATGTTTTCTTGGGTTGTAGACCTCCGTTGCTTAACGTTGTGTATAGGGGTGTGATCTGGGAGGTGTGAGAAGTTGTTTGGTGAAAGAAAAAAAAAAGAGGTTGTTGATTGCTTTTTTAGAATCGATTATGGTTGCCAGAGAAACTAGGAAGCCTGAGGAGTATGGTACGAGGTCAGGGACCTCTAATAGTACCTTATCGTTTAGTATCCAAGGTGAAAACCCAAATGCATAGATTACCAACGTTAAACTCAATGGGAGAAACTATTTGGAGTAGCCCCAGTCCGCCAAAATGTATATCGGCGGAAGAGGGAAGCTTGGGTATATCAATGGTCGTGCGGTAGAACCATCTACATCGAATACTGGCTTATGAGAAGTAGGAATATGAAAACTTGACAGTCATGTCCGAATAGCTCCATTCAATGCAACCACATGTCAGTAGGGGGTTTTTATTTCTTAAGACAACCTAAGATATGGGATTCTACAGCTCAAACCTATTCAGAAGTGAAGAACTTTGTAAGGGTATATTAATTGAACCAAGAGATTACTGATCTTCGTCAGGAGGAAAAGAGTCTTGAGAGTTATTTAGCGGCCTTACACGGTATGTGTAAGGCTGAGCATGGGCTCGGGCCAACCCAAGCCCGGCCCGGCCTAGCCCGAAATTTAGCCCAAAAGGCCCGGCCCAAGCTAGGCCCGATTAGGGCCCAGGCCCAAGTTGAAGGCCTGAACTGTATTAGGGCTGGGCTCGGGCTTACCTCGGCCTGGCCCGAAGCCCAAACTTATATAATTAATACGAATATATATATATATAAATACATATATATACACATATATTTATACATGTATAAATAAGTAAACATATATACATATATACATGTATGTATATGTATATGTGTGTGAAGAAAATGTTTTATGATAAAAAAGTATTTTTAATGTATATGGTAAACTATAAGTTGACACGAGTGTGTTGAGGGTTAAAAACGTCTAAAAAAGAATTGAGATGAAAAAGTAGGTGTCGAAAAAGAGACATCAAAGATTGCGTTTTTTGATAAATTAATAGGTAGTGGGTTGGCCAGAGCCCAGCCCGAAGCCCGATAAAATAACTAGGGCCGGGCTTGGGCCTAAAGTTTCTAAAAAAAATTGGGCCTGAGCCCAAAATTACTATAGCGGGCTGAGCCCTGGGCTTACCTCGGCCTGGCCCGAGCCCAGCCCAAGCACACCCCTAGGTATGTGGGAAGAATTAGACCATTATGAAACATTCAAACCAATTTATCAAACGGATGCAGTGGCATATTTAGAAAAGAATGAGTGAACCAAAATCTTTGAGTTTTTTGCTAGATTGAATAATGATTTTGAGCTTGTCCAGGTCCATATTCTGAGTAGAGAAGTCCTCCAATCTATGAATAAGGTGTATGCATTTGCCTAGAGTGAAGAGGGCAGGAAAAATGTTATGCAACAATATTCTTCTGGGACTCTTGAACAATCTGCTTAAATATCTACTTATACACCTCAGAAAGTGGGTAAGGGTGGCTTTAAGAAGACCTTCAAATCAGGTTTAGATGAAAATGAGAAGATATCTTTGAAATCTACCCCTATTGACAAAGAAAAGCTGAAATGCAGTCATTGTGGAAAGATGAGACACACGAGAGAAAATTGTTGGGATCTTGTGGGTTGTCCTAAAAATTCAGCATGCTTGGCTCTATGAGAGCTAATTCAATGTCATCATATGGTAGTGAGATGGGCATGAGTTATGATCCGTAAGAGATGGTTAGTAACGACCTTGCGTCTTCAACTGATACTCCTCCTCAGTGGAAGGTTACAGTTCCCGAAGCATAACTTGAGAGTATTTGGATTTGTCTCAATTGGAAGGTCCCATGGCAACACCTCATCCCTCAACTTCATCATTTGCCTCTATTCACTCGTGTACCTACACTACTGCTCTTTATGCTTCCTCCATCACATCTTTGTCCTGGATTATTGATTCTGGGTCTATCTTCTTTATTGTCCTCAGCTTCTGTTAATTCTGGTCATGATAAAGTTCAGATAGCAAATGGAACATTATCTTTCATATCTAGAAAAGGAAGTATTGTGTTTCACCTACTATATCTTTATCTTCTATCCTCCATGTCTTAAAGTTTGCAACTAACTTGTTGTTCATTAGTCCTATTACTCGTGATTTAAATTGCTCAGTTCCCTTTTTTCCATCTCATTGTGTCTTTCAAGACCTAGTTTTGAAACAGACGATTGGGAGTAGTCGTGTAGCTGATGGCCTTTACCTCCTTGATGTAGAAGTGGGTTCTCTAGTATATACGACGTGTCACTCTAATAATAGTATGAGTAATAAAGATCGGTAAATGCAATGGCATAACCGTATAGGTCATTTGTCAATGTCAATTATGAAATTCTGTTTCCTGATCTTTTTTCATCTACTGTTGTTTTGGAGTTAAATTGTGAAGTGTGTCAAATGTTTAAACATATTCGGAACTCATATCCCCTTAGCAATCATAAAAGTTGTGTTCCTCTTTCAATTGTTCCTTATAATGTTTGGGGACCTTCTCCAACTACTTCTTTATTTGGCTTTCGTTATTTCGTTACTTTTGTTGATAATTGTTTCAGATGCATTTGGGTTTATTAGATGAAAACAAAATAAGAAGTGGGTTTTATATTTCAAACTTTTCATAAAATGATCCAAACCCAGTTTGAACCATTTTTCAAAGTATTACAATCTAATTATAGGCGAAGAGTACATATCTTCTCATCTGCAAAAAATATTCGGATGAGTGTGGCATTAAACATCAGACTACTTGCATTGTCACTCTACAACAAAATGGAGTATCTGAACGAAAGAATTGATATCTCTTGGAAGTTACCAGAACTCTCTTGTTTATTATGAATGTTCCAAAGACTTTGGTATGAGGCACTCCTTACTGCAATTTATCTGATCAATCGTATGCCTTTTAAAGTCTTAAATTTCAAGTCTCCCACTGCTACCATGTGTCCAGACTCTCCTCTTTTTCTAGTGCCTCCAAAAATATTTGGGTATGTTATGTTCACACACAGAATGATGAATAAATTAAACTAGATCCTCGAGAACAGTCAAATGTGTGTTTCTTGGGTATCCTTCAACTCAAAAAGGATAGAAGTGTTATAATCCTGCCTAGGGAAAGAGGTATATCACCATGGATGTTACTTCTATGAGTCTGTTCCATTCATTTGTTTGTCCTCGGCCTCTCTTCAGGGGGAGAATTTGAGTGAAGAGAGGTCATGTCTTCCTTCGTTCTTGACTCTTCCTATTTCAATACATCCATCTACTTTTAATACTCCTTCAAGTGATGGGAAGAATCTTTAAGTGTATTAAAGGGGAAAAAGGGACATAGTCTACAATTCCAAAAAAGGAATCCAATATCCAAAAATATGATCCTAAAGGGGGGTGAATAGCATCTTTGTCAACTTCGAAAATTATTTAACTTATGAATTCCAAATTCGACTTTTACTTTAAGTTGCTTAAGAGTTTTACCTAGTCCCACACTATGAACCTATAATAGACCATGGAGCTCCATCATACACTATAGTGAGACCTATAGCAGGGCGAGAGTAGGGTTAATAGATCCCTTAAATGATTCATTTCAATTAATGTTTCACTAAAATTATTAAGGTTATTTTTTGCACAAAAAAATATACAATGATTGTATGCTACAAACAAAGACAAGTGAAAATAGAAAAGCAATCACACAAAGATAACATCGTCTTTTATAGTGGTTCAACACTCAAACCTATGTCCAATTTCAAACTGGCTCACCCCCGAGCCCGCTAATTTTTATTAATAGTACTCACAAACTATTACAAGAAAAATTAATAAAACCTAAAATATTCACTTAAAAGTTCCAAAGAATCCACTCCCTTGTAAGTATACTCCCAATGACTCCAATGGGCACATTCCGTTTAGTGACTCCGATGGACTATTTGCACTTGGCACCGGTAAGCACTGCAAGAATTCACCTCCAGTGACAAGCGAAGGCTGCAAACTTTGATTGAAAATGTGAAGGATGTAGAGCTTCCTCCTTGATTTGGGTTGCTTCTTTGTAGGCCAATTTAACTCTAGAACCCACCCCTTTTTTTTTTAGAGGTAAAGATGTAATTTATTGAAAAAAGATACAAAAAGTACAATGCGATATGATCACCAGGATGGTGATACAAAGCATAAAAAGCAAACTTAAACATAAAAAGGAACTACACTAAGCAAGAAAATCCAATCCCAATGGACCACTCATCACAACTCCTCCCACCATATAGCCTTCCACCCCGACTCCTTATAATCTGACCACACAACAACCCATTCGAAGAGCATATTATATATAAACACCAAATCACTCTGGCATTTATTCTCCTCAAAGATCCTGTTATTCCGTTATTTCCAAAGCCCCCAACAAATGGCCCCTGGCAAAGCACACTAAATGGAAAGAGGGAAACCCTCAAGACCACTAATCCACCAACCCGAGATTAACTCATTAAAGAGATTTGGAAAAATCAATGGAATTTTTAGATGGGAAAGGAAAAAGCCCCACACCCTTAAAGCTATAGAGCAGTGAATGAAGAAATGATTTACCGATTCCTCCTCCTCCATACATGGAATACACCTATTTGCCAAATTCTAACATTTACTCTGAAAATGATTGAGGGTTAAAATTTTATCCAAGATTGTAGTCCAAAGAAAAAAAGACACCTTAGAGGGAATCTTCACATTCTAAATGCCATTGAAAGGAATAACCAGTTCAAAGGAATTTGTTATCTCTTCATAAAATGATTTAGAATTGAAGTTCCCTTTTCTGTCTAACTTCTAGATCCACCTATCAATGCCATTCAGAATAGGATTGATATTCCCCAATAATCCCAACATACTCACCAACTCACCCACCTCCCAATCATTAAGATTCTTCCTCAATCCTGGTTCCCACACCCTCCTACTAAAATCATAACAATTTGACACAGAAACTAGCGGATCTAAAGACAATCTAAAAATATTCGAAAAGCTTTCCTTAAGTGGAGATTCCCCCACCCAAATATCCTTCCAAAAGCTCATGATAACCCCAGATCCTAGTTAAAACCTAATATACTTCCAAAACACCTCCTTGATTGTCGATATGGACTTCCAAATTCCACAGCCATACCTACCCCTGACTCCTCTAGCTTCCCAACATGATACCTCCCCAAACCTAGCAACAACCCACCCTTAAGCTTCAAATGCTTTGACTATAGGTTTAGGAAGCTTAACACCTTGAATAGAATTTGACTCTAGAAACAACTCGCAAGGTCTCATGTCAAATGAAATTTAACTCATATGCTCTCAGACTCCTACTTAAGCTTGATTTCACAAGGATTTTACCATAGAATCATTCACAAAGCCATTGGGACTTAGTCCCCTACTTATAAAGTGAAAACCACTCTTAATTTGAGCTCCAACGGCCTAAAAAACTAACCATTGCGAGATGCCTGAAATGGAGATTCCATTTTTGGACACTTCGAGCACTCAAGAAAAACAGTGTTCGGTTTTTTCTTTGTGCTCACATCTCTAACTCCCAATTTCTCGAAATTTTTAATTTTTTAAATTATTTTTTAATTGGGATTTAGTTCGAGTTTCCATTCCTTGGTCCACCCTTGGTGGGACCTACTCCACATGGTTTGAATTATCCTAAATAGGGGTGGGCCACGGGCCGGGCCATGGCCCGAGTTATAGATCAGGCCCGTGCCAGGGTTTGAGCCCATAAATTTTTATTAAACTTAGGCCCGGGCCCAACCCTAATTAATTGATCAGGCCTCGGGTTGGCCCATGAATTTAAAAAAAAATTAATGTTGAGATGTAAGTTTGAACTCTAGACTTATCCAAGGTTCAAATTTTCGATTTTGATGGATTTTTCGTCATGAGGATTAATGGAAATTTCACTAGAATGTTTTGAAATACTATAAAATTAATTAAAATTTCAATGTGAATTGTTATGAAAATTTCAATCTACGTTGAGCATGATTACACACTCTGGACTCAAATAACTATGTAAAGCATTCAAGTCATGTACAAATAAATTAAAATAATAAACAAATGGTTACTATTCATTTTTTAAAACAAATGACTATCAAACATGTCATAATTCATCTTAAATTAGTCATTTTGTAAACAAACTTTATATAACAAAGTTA
>JAOXJP010211728.1:0-11864 GCA_025762735.1 Platanus orientalis
CAGTTACTGATTCAGGTATGTCTATGTTACGAGGCATGTTTTTACACGATGGCAAGTCCCCCATCCGATCAGAGACACCCCAAGTGGAGTTTAAGCCGATTGATATTTCATCAGTAACCTTTGGCCTGGATCAAATAAGGCGAATTAAGTCAAAGTTTGGCACTGTAAGTTCTCTCAAGGCTAAACTTGATTTACATTTTTTTTTTTTTCAAGCAAAGATCAGGGATTGTTGAAGGGGAATCAGTCCACCCAGTCATTGAAGGGGTTTATCTATAGACAGTGTCACCATAAACAAAATAAGATGCTTTTGTTGATTATCTATGATAGTTGCTGCCTTTCAATGGGAAATAATTGTCGGCTACCTACCTATTTCTTCTGCTTTTATCCTCCAATTCATCAACCAATTCTATTCATAGAGCATGGGAATCTTATCAGAACCCCTTGAATGCAAAAATTAGAAATTTGAAAATGACATTCATTCAGGTTATTGGATTCATAGCATTCAACATCTTAGTATTCATAGTATTTAACATCATAGCATTCAAGTTATGACAAAGCATTCAATTTATGGCATTTAGGATCATAGAATTCAATTTCAGGTTATGAAAGAGCAGAGCAACAACCCATTTTCAGAGAACATCTTCTCTTAAAAAATCAAAGGTACTTAAAAGGAAAAATAAACAATCAACTCTATTTTTGTGACTTGATGAATTTAAAATTCCTCCAGTGTGTCATATAAGTCACTTGAAATAAGTAGACATATTGATGTGTTGAAGGATACACAATCAATAATTAGTAGACTATTCAGTGGCCGAAAACAACTCAAACATCCACATCTTGGTTTTGTCAGTCCCAACCACACACCACCCATACCACCATATACCATATTTCACTACCATAGACCACTCCCACCACCATATACCAACACCACCACCATACACCATAGGCCACACCATACACCAGCATATACCACAATCATAGCATAGATTGTAAATAGAAAAATACAACATATAAACATTAGTATAAATTACAAACATAAGAACACATATAAACCTAATCTGTCATGCTTGCTGGGTTGGGTTGAGTTTCATGAGCCCTCAACCATTATGAAAATTCCAGCCCAACCAAACACAAAAGTTGGGTTGGGTCAGTTAGGTTCTGTTGAACCTGACCCAAGTTGTGCCCGGCAGGGCCTTACCCAGGCTTCAATAGGACTATTAAGCCCATGCTTATTTTTAAGACCCAAAATTAAATTCAGGGCATTAATGCACCTACTAACTCTTTTGAGCACAAGTGCCATGAACTTATATAGTATACTTATTTTATAGATATCACACATGAAACCATACTTCATGTATTGAACAGTCCTCTTCCTCCTAAATTCAAACAAAAATTATCAAGCTATAGTAACTTTTGAATCTATTAACGAAAGAGAACTAATTAAAACTGGAAAAAGATTTTGACAAAACCTCCCTTTCAATTAAAAGGCAAATGAAAGAAGTGGGAAGAAACTCCAGCCATCATTGATCATTCCTTATAGGTCACATAGGAGTATTCAACATCTATGGACTTGGCTCAGCGCCAAGCATGGATTAGTCAGACTGTACTGACCTCTGTCTAAACTATCATCCTAACAGGAAAGAACTATACCAAACCAAATCCGAGGCTCTCTACCATGCCTAACCAACTTTGATATACTTACCTAACCCAACTCAGGTCCAGTTAGGTTATGCTTGGAATACATATAAAAGATGGAGATGGAGAAGGTCCCTAACCAATGTGTGCACTAGCCCTTTTTTCTGTGATTGTGGGTGTGAATGGGAGTGCCAAAGGCCAATATTCAATCTGTTGACAAATCCCATACCTTCAACACTAAAGTATCTGTTAAATGTTTATCAACGTTTTGTTTAGTCCACCACAACTTCTAATCAACAACTTTTTTCTGGGATCAAATTGCTTGGGTTTGGGCGAGCTTGCTAAGCGATTGTCAAACTAGCCAATTAATAAGATCAGTGCATTGTTATAGGAAGAAAGAGAGGGAAAGTGTGGAAAACAATGAGTTGCATGGATTAAGAAATAAGAATGCTTGAGATTCATAGTTAGACCTAGTTTTAGAAAATTGGTTATTCTCTCTAGTTCCATGAATCAGTGAATTTAGAGGATTGGGTTCCTTTATAATCATAACTACACTAAGTTACACATGGAACATAATCTAACAATGTGAGAGACTGGCCATTAAATTAGGTAATTATGCTTGAGAATAAAGAAGAGATTGTTTTGAAGTATAAGAATAAGAAGTAGAAACGGATCAAATCGAGGACATACCAGAGAATACCGAGGGATAAGCTAAATAGAGCTTTGTAATGCTCAAACTCAAGTCTTCTAAAAAAAGCAATGTTAAGTTTCCAACACCATTAAACCAAGCATTTCAGTTGAAGGGGGGGTTGTTTCATCTTCTAATTCATGTGTAAGGCAACCCCTAAGGTGCTCTTAGAAAAAGTAAAATCTTGGTTGGGAAAACGTACCAGAATGTTGTCGGCATCAATGGAGGTGGTGGAGTCAATGGAGGTCATTGGAATAACCTTTTCTAGTAATAGAAATGGTTCACTGGAACAAGTGGAGATGATGACGCCGGCATTGATGGAGATTTACGGAGTGCGCCAGTGATGGAGTACATGTCAAAGGGAAGCATGGTCTTCGGAATGGCCATAGCCGGCATTGGGGACGAGGGTTCACTTGTTGAGAGAGTGTCAGTGAAGAGTGGTTCGGTTGGGGAAGAAGGGAGGTATGATCGAAAGGGGCAAGCAGCTAGGAATTTGATGGCAAAAAATACAAAAAGCTAATTCAGGGTATTCGCAAAAACTATTTATTTAAATTTTAATTCACTTTTGTTATGGGAAAAATGGTAACATTTACATTTTTCCAGTAACCAAAACCTTTTCAAACAACGGATTTTTCAATTAACAGATAGTAAAGCAGTGGTTGGGGCGGGGGAGTTTTTAAACCCAGACCGGACACTGATTCGGTCAAGAGATTGGATCATTGGGTCACTGGTTCAACCAATGGATCACTGGTCAAACCACAAGATTAAATATATGATAAAATAAATTTTAAAATTATAATTCAATTTTATATCACATATTCTTAAAAATATAATGTAAATAAACAAAAAGGCATGTATAAATATATATGATAAAAATGAAAGTTTGTTTAACTTATTACTTTTTGGTGAATGAAAGAAAACAAAAGATAGTTAATAGTTAGTGGTTAAGACAATAAGATTTAGTTATAGTAATTAGGGTTCAAATCTTTATAAAACTTATTTTTCATCATTTAATAGTTTGACAAACCGGGTTCAGAAGATGGTCCAACTGGTCGGGTTGGACGGTTCAACAAAAACCAGCTAGGTTTATAAGGGTTTTCTTCGGTTTATAACAAAAATGATCCGATTTGAAACCTGGACCGGTTGTGGTGTTGGGTCATCGGTCCGACCGTCCGGTCCGGTCCGGGTTTAATAACCATGATTATGACATATAGGGCTATTAACCATCTAAGCTAACTCTCCATTTTCGTGAGTTATGTCAACCTTAAGCTTAACTATTTTAGGTATTGATTGGAGCCTTGCTTGTTTATGTAAACAAGTAGGTGGGGTTTTACTCATATTCAAAATTGAGAATTGAATTTAATTGAATATATTAGAATTGAATACGTAATATAATAAACCTTAATACCAAGTATTTTTTTTTCCTTTTTAAATGAGAATCATATAGGAAATGTCAATTTAGGAATCGATAGAGTAGAGGAGATTAGAGATCATAGATATTTTCGTAGGGTTTGTGTGACGAAATTTAAAGAGGCTTTGAAGAGGATGAAGATAGGAAATGCATTAGGACCAGATAGTATCCCAATTGAGGTTTGGAAATGTATGGGAGACGATAGTTTATCATGGTTAACAGAACTTTTGAACAAGATTATTAGAACTAAAAAAATTCTGGATGAGTAGAAGAAAAGTATTGTGCTCCCTATTTACAAGAACAAAGAAGATATTCAAAATTGCACTAATTATCGTGGGATCAAGCTTATGAACTATACAATGAAACTATGGGAGAGAGTAATTGAACATCGATTAAGACGTGAAGCTAGAGTGCTAGAAAATTAGTTTGGATTTATGCCTAAGAGATCAACAATTGAAGCTATAGAGAAAAGAAGAAAGATCTTCACATGGTCTTTAATAACCTAGATAAGGTATATGATAGAGTACCAAGAGAAATCATTTGGTAGGTTTTAGATAAAAAGGGGTCCTAAGTAAATATATTAACATAATTAATGATATCTATGATGAAGCGATAACTAGTGTAAGGATAACCAAGGGAGAGATAAATGAGTTTGCAATCATAGTAAGCTTGCACCAAGGGTTAGTATTGAGTTTGTACATTTTTGTCTTAATTATGAATGAGTTGATTAGGTGTATATAGAAGGAAGTATCATGGTATATACTGTTTTGTTGATGATGTTGTGTTGATTGATGAGACTAGGGAGGAGATAAATGCCAAGTTAGAACTATGGAGGAATGTTTTAGAATCAAATGATTTTAGGATAAGTTTGACTAAAATAGAATATATGAAATATAAGTTTAACCAAAATATGAGTAAAAATGAGAGAGTAGTTAGAATTGATAAGCAAAAGATACTTCAAAGTGACCATTTTTGTTATCTTGGTTCAATCCTGCGCAAAGAGAGAGATGTTGCTCATAGAATTAGAGCGGGATAGTTAAAGTGGAGAGGTGTTTCTGGACTGTTATGTGATAAATGGATACCACTAAAATTGAAAAGAAAATTTAAGCAACTATAAGACCAACCATGCTTTATGGAATAGAGTACTGGTCAGCCAACAAACAATACATATATAAAATGACTGTGGCTAAAATAAGGATGTTGAGATTGATGAGTGACAAGACTAAAAAAGATAGAATTATGAATGAATCCATTTGTGAGAACTTAGGTGTAGTACCAATAGATAATAAAATGAGAAAAAGTCGATTGAGATGGTTTAGTAATGTGCAATGAAGACCAATGACTATGCCCACAAGGAGGACTGAGATGATGCTAGTTGAAGGTGTTAGGACTAGAGGAAGACCAAAATTGACAATGGTTGAAGTAGTAAGGAGGGACATGACAACTTGTAATTTAACGGCAAATATGACCCTAAATAGAGCGGAATGGAGGAACATGATTTGTGTAGCCGATCCCCAAATAGTTGGGATAAGGTTGTTGTAATATTTTCATTTCAAGTGTTTATGATTTTGGGCTATATATAGGCTCGATAGTACAGCTAGAGATCAAATTAACTAAACCTCGGCACGTCTAATCCTTTAAGATCTCAAAACTGCAAGAGACTAACCCCAAGTCTCATAAGCTCAAGATGAGCTTGGGCTACACTTGGCTCAGCTACACTCGTCTACAAGTGTAGGCGCATGAATTCATGCCCATGGAGTCATTTCTAGTAAGTCTTTATTTCATAACCTTCACCCTCCAATATGAAATTGAGGAAGTAGACCCATAGAAACAAAACTAGTTGGTCTTACTATTATTCCTTTATTGATTGGCATAGGCATTTTATCTTAGATTTAAGATGGAATAGCTTAATGCATTTTTGCAATCATTGAGGCTGTTTATGATTATCAGTATCAATTATTGATTATGATTATAGATTCTCAAAATATCTGATTTTGAGAATTTAAAATCCCGTTTGGTTATCCTGTTTTTGGAAGCTGATTTTAAAATTCATAATCAAAATCATGTTTGGTAAAATTTTGTCTAGAAAAGATTATTCAACTGTGATCTATGTACAACACATCTAAATCCTAATACAAAGAATCCATTATCAAGTAAATTGATTTCTTGATTACCTTTTGGATTCTATAGTTTGGTGAGCAAATTCTTAACGAGCATAAATGGTGGACATTTTCTTTAAACTACCCAACCAAAGTATTGGCCCATTTTGAAGTTTTTGCTTATACAATAGCTTTGGGACAACGTGTTACTGATTCATCTCCTTTAACTAGTGCTATTCCATCTTCTTTTGCTTAAGTTGACAAGAAGTGAACACCCACTACTTCCATGTTTTAAAGAAGGATCTGTTGCTTGTACTATTGTTAAACTCATATTTTTAATCGAGCCTTTTGAGCTAGAAATTGATTTGTCAATCTTAGATTAAAGGGGGTGAATTTGTTTCCCATTTTGAACTGTTCAACATCAGGCTTGATCTAATGGATGTCCAACAAGATGGCCCAGTCACATCAAATCCAGGTTGCTGATAATCTCCCATATTACCGGACACCATTTGGTTTCTAGAATTGCCTTTTATCCTCATGTTTATCAATTGCATCCTTATTTTGGTCATTCATGCTACACGAATTAGACATCTGATTCATGGTGCAACATCATCATTAGATTCAGTCACAAAATAATGAAGATGTTCTTGGTGAATAGGTTCGGTATATGGGGTATGGGGTTGTGATTGAAAGGCAACATGTATAATAGAACTTTTTTTATGAATGTATTGGGTCTAGGTTATTGTAGGGGTGAAAGAACAATCAACCCTCGAACTGGTCATTGACAGATTGACGGTATCATCCATGAGAGGGATATTCAAGGTCATTAGATTTTCAAGAAGAAGGGGTTTGGGTTTCAACTGCTACTTCGTTTTTCTCACAAGAACCATCCCCTTCCTTCTATTTTTCTCATGTCGCAGGGACTTTTCCATCAAGATCCTCGGCTCCTAAGAAAGCCTACAAATAGTGGAATGAAAGTTGTTATCCATCAAGTTATAGAGTGTTGGGACATGTATGAAAGGATCTCCTTTGAATACGAGTATTTGCAATCCCTTTGGCTTGGTTCTGGTACACACACAAATCATAAGTCAAAGTACACCTCGACCTACCTTCAAATCTCATAACCTTGCATCAACCAACATTGGGTTTAGATGGTCAAAATGGCACCATTCTTATATCTTGCTTTACACTCTAGTCACTTGTGAATATACGGTGAGGCTTTTCTATGCTGTAGGCAAACGCTTAGGTCAAGGGGTGGCCACATCAGTGTCAGAAGTGATTTACACACTCCTCTAAAAAGTAAAAATCACTTTCAGCACTGATGTTTCCTCCTGCTTGACGTGGGCGGAGGTTAGGGGTGAGCGTCTAAAATCCTCACCGGTGAATATAAGAGGAAGAGAGATTAGCAAAGGCATAAGAGGAGAGTTACGGAGTGAGACGAGGTAGAAGAGGGAGAGCGATGAGCTGTGACGTATAAGTGAGAATTTTGCAAAACAAAAATGAAAAGAACTCAAAATACCTTTATCAAGGTTTCTCCTTTATTTATAATATTTCAGAATGAAAGTTACAATAAATTAAAGAAGTTACAACAAGCTCTAACTATATCCAGTTGTACTAACGCTCCTCTAACAGCCTTAACTACTAACCTAACCACCATCCTTAATAGCTGCCTCAAGCGAAGGGTTAGAAACACCTGAAGCTTGGAACGAAATTTACAAATTTTGGGTGAAAATAGAGATTTAGTGAAGACATCCGCATGTTGATCTTGTAAAAAAAATGTGATGAACACATAGATGGCATTGAATAACTTTTTTCCGAAACAAAGTGATAATTTAATTTGATATGCTTTGTTTGTGCATAAAAGATCAGGTTTGAAGCGAGTGAAATGACTAATAAAATTGTCACACCAAATGACAGGGATATCCAGAAGGAAAACTTTTAGTTCCTGTAATACCATCCCGAGCCATGCTATTTCAGTGGTTGTGAAAGCTAAAGATCGATATTCAGCTTTAGTCAAGGATCGTGATACAACCACTAATTACATTGAAGTCAATTCCTTTTCATCCTTTTTAGGCGTAGTCCAACCACTAATTACAGAATTCCACACAGATTAGACCCTGTGCTTTAAGATAAATAGACATTCGTGCTTTCTAGTAGGTATAGTTTGTACCATCAAAATGAGGTAGGGTAACAGTAGATATACTGTCTAAGAATTTAGAGTAACTCCCTTAGATGGAGACAATTTATGATATTTATCGGATCTTGCTTGAGACGTTAAACCCAGATTAGAGTAACCTGTTTTGATACCAATTGTGTAAAGTCATGATGTAATTTGTCAATTTCATTTAAAGTCTAGGTGATAGGCTATGCATGTTATATATAATGACTGAGCCTATGAATATCTAGTGTGGAGACCATCACCAAGATAAGGAAGAGGTTCAAGTGTTATAAGTCAAGGCATATCAAGCAAAGAACCCAAGAAGTGCCAAAGAAGAGCTAAGTCACTATCTTTGAGTTTGAAAGGTAAATCAGGTATAAAACCAAATGGATGTTGTGTGACTACTTTAAGAGACTCCCAAAGACCAAGGTTTAACCCTAGGAAGGCCCAAAGATCAATATATGACCCTATGTGCAATTGCTAAAAAAAACCCCAAGTGAAAGTAAACATGAACATCTAAATTTAAAATAGCCATAATTTTTTTATTGACATCCACTCAGAACCCAGAAGTACTCAAATCGATCGGCTCAACGAGCTCTTTTTGAATATTAGATCACAGATTCTGACTGGTCACGAGGTTTATGACCGATCATAGTCGTGACTGATCACAAGGTTTATGATTGATCACACATGAAAATCTGAATTTTAACTACTAATTTCTTTTACGCTTTTTTTATTTATCATTAGAGACCATGGGGAGCCTTGACTCGATCCTATAAGAAGGGGATTGGTTCCAAATGATGGACTAACAGCTCCCACACATATTAGAAACATTATTGACCATTCATTTTGGGGAAATCACTAAAAATCCTCTACATGAGGTGTTCTTGAGAAATAGACAAATCTACCGAAAGAGAGGAGGGAGCAAAGGCTTGGGACCACTTAGGAAGCTTAGATAGGCATATCCATTCCTCAAGCCAAAGAGAAAAGCCCTTGAATTTTTAAGGAGCCTTAAAGAGCAAGAGTCAAACTTGGAAAATCTTGTAGAAGAAGTCTCTACACCCGGTGTGAAGACCATGGTCACATTTGCCTTTAAGAGGTTAAACACCACATCCAACTACATTCTATTCATCACTTGAGTATGTCCGCAGGACCCACCAGACATGGAAGCTTCCACCGAAAGCATAGTTGGGAGTTCGCCAGAGACAACGAACTCATGAGGATTTGCCAAAGACACCAAGTGCAAGGTCACTTGTACTAGAGACACTAGAGGTAATGTTTTGTTGATGTTCTTTGTAATAGTTAGGAGTTAACTATTAATAAAATCAACACACTCCCAAAGTGGGCATTAGAAAGTGGACGTAGGCCAAGTGCCAAACTACTATAAGTACTTTGTGTCTTTGTTGTGGTATGTTTTAATTTTTATATCTTGATCATCACATAAGCACATTGATTACACTTACAAATTGAACATGTAAGCATATTGCACATTAGTCTAAGTGTTTTTGCAAAACAACCACCTTTGATCACCTTGCATAATCAAGACAATACTTGTACTTATGAATTAATCATTGTGTGATAATTGTGATTAAATTGAATTAACTGAATTGAGCAAAAAAATAATTCAAAAGAATATTGAAAAAGTTTAGAATCCTATTCACCCCCTCTAAGATCACATCGAAAAGAATTAAAACTTGAAATTCTAAGTGTAATGTACTGGAATTTTAGAGGGGAATGGTGAATAAGATTACACTATATATATATATATATATATTTAAATTTCTTCTTAATTGTTCATCCTACCAATTTTTAAAAGTTCCTAGCGTAATTGCCCCAATTAATAAATTTGTGATAATTCAATTTAATAGAATTTGTAATATGCTTGGTTGTTTAATTTGCATATAAAACAAAACAAAATGAAATTGAACAATACAAGATAACACAATCACACAAGGGATAAAAATTATAGTGGTTCAGCCAATCCAAGCCTATGTCCCCTGTCCAAAGGCTCACATCCGAGCTATTTTAATTTTTATTAATAGTTCACTCACTATTAGAGGAAAATTAGTAAATCCAACAATATATCTCACCAATAGTGAACTCTGATCATTATCAATACACACTTGGTGGCTTTGACAAGTGTAATCAAACCTTTGGTGGCATCGACGAAGGTATCTTTATCTTCGGTGTCTCCGGCAAAGATTTAATCAAAGAAATAATGATTTATATGATGGGGAACTCAATTCCCATGAATATGTCTCTCAATAGGCTAATTTTCCAATTGTAAGCATAATATAAATTCCTCTAGATTATCTCAAATAAGGAATATCAATAAATGCCTCTACATAAGCTAATATGCAAGTAGTTATACAATTAACCAATCTCTACTAGCAATTAGAATTGAAGACTTAGAGATTTTTCTCTTAAATACTATGTAAGAAGATTATTTAACAATAATGTGGTTTCTTCAAGATAGACTAATATTCCAATTAATACCACAATTAATCAATACTCAAAATAATTAATATCTAGCTACTTAGCTTAATATTCACAAAAATATATAACTAAGTGTAGAATTACCTCATTTTGGCCTTAAACTGTAGAGCTTTTGGAGGGTTTGAAACCCTAATGCACGATCCTTTTTATTTATATACCAATCAAGCTCAAGAGATTGTGGGTAAACTCACCCAATCACCAAAGATGAGAGAAACCTCTCCCTATTCGCATAAACTCAGACCCTAGCTGCTTTTGCAAGATATGTAATTTGTATAAGTGTTGCAAGAGTTGTGTAATGCGAGGGTTTAAACTCTTTCTATAGAGTTTTAGAAATCTTAAAAGGCTAGATACACAACGGTCATCGAATCCCTCGAAATTGAAAGGTTTTCGCGCATGATTTGAATGAGAAAATTCAAAATCTAGAACTTCAGATCGATCCTAGGTTTTTGGGATCCATCCTAGAAGGAAAAAGTTCTCTTCATTTTGAGATAGATCCTAGAGGTTCAGAATGGCCTCTATAGGTGCCTAACACCTAGGAGCGCCTGGATCATTCCAAAACCACTAGAAGTTGTCTAACCAACCTTGGAATCCCTCATGATGATCATTCACATTAGTTTTACATATTTAACACAAATTAGACCAACTTTTAAACGAGTTTACCTCTCTAGGTCCTTGGGTGGTTTTCTAAACACACCTAGGCTAGGTTTGCTCAAACGCACTCACACCACACATTTTACCTTTGAGTTTTACCTTTGTATACATGTGTAGCTCTGAAGGATGAGTTATTAAAGCGTGTACTCTTACTCTTAAGATTTCTTTTGATAAAACTTGAAAATTCATGTATCTTTTTCGATAGATCCATCTCCAGTCTTCAATGTAGTTCTTTGAATTTGACTTTGACTTAGACTTGGACTACGACTTACATACTCAATGCAATACAACATTATAGCCCATGTATCCTATTACAAGCTTAACTGCATACATCCCTTTTTGTACACGGAATTAGCAATATACTCAACAAAAACTGATTCTGATTTTATGATAATCGATTTGGAAAAGCTAATCCAAACCTCTTATGTTGGCTCATGATTGATTCTAGCTCATAATTGTTTCTTAGAATCTGAACCAAATGCTACCCAAGTCTCATAAGCCCAAGATGAGCTTGGGCCAAGCTTGGCTCAGTGCACTTGTTTACAAGTGTAGTGACACGAACTCATGCCCAAGGAGTCATTTCTTGTAAATCTTTATTTCATAACCCCCACCCCCTTCAATAAGAAACTAAGGTAGACAATAGAAAAAAAGAGAATGATTGTCTGTTTTGAGACAGACCTCTAAAGGCATGCCATTGATTGACACATGATGTGTTTTTGAATTTGA
>JAOXJP010211750.1:0-11864 GCA_025762735.1 Platanus orientalis
TATAATATTTCGAAGCATTCTAGTGAAATTTCCATTAATCCTCATGACGAATAATCCATCAAAATCGAAATTTTGAATCTTGGATAGGTCTAGAGTTCAAACCTACATCTCAACATTATTATTTTTCAATTCATGGGCCGACCCGAGGTCGGATCAATTAATGAGGGTTGGGCCCAAACCCCGGCCCGAGCCCATCCCTACGGGCCCTAGCCCCGACCCGAGCCCGGTCTATAATTTGAGGACTGGACTTGGGCCTACCATGGCCCGGCCCATGCCCACCCCTAGCTATGAATATTGAACCTATATATGGTTTGATTTTATGTTGCTTTCCGTTGATAAATCCATGATGTTTCATTTGAAATCTATATGTTAGACATGTAATTGACATGGATCTAAGATCAACTTGATAAGAATCCCTATCAAATTTCCTATTATGGAACATGATATAATTGATTTAAGCAAATTTTATTGAATTGCCATGAGAAAGTTGGATTCCTTTGAATTGATATGAAATTAAACATGAAGAAATGTCTTTGATTGAAATAAAGTATGATTGAAACTTTGATTTTCACATATGGACTATAAAATATACACCAATGATTAGTATTATTGATTCATTTGAACAAAGCAAATATCTCTTGATATGAAAGATCATAAGAACTACGAATTATCAAAATCTACTTGATGTAATGATTATATGTGATCTATATGAATGGAATATGAACAATTGAATATGAATTGTAAAAGTATTATGATTACCATAAGCTTTATTTCAGACGTCATGAGAACCCTTTTTTGCTATTGATATCCTTTGATATGTTTCAATTGTTTATTAAACTTTGAAATGTTATTGAACTTTATTGAATTATTGAACCCTCTTTGGGTTTTATCAAACTATTGGACTTTTGATAGAATTCCATAACTTAACCTTGGGTCTAAACAAGGGAGGGACTTAACCTTGGGTCTAAATAAGGGAGGGAGCCAGTCTTAGGTCGAAATATGGTAGAATTCTATATGTTGATGACTTAACCTTGGATCTAAACAAGGGAGGAACTTAACCTTGGGTCTAAACAAGGGAGAGACCTAACCTTGGGTCTAAACAGGGAAGAAATTTATTGAACATTGAATCATTGAATCTTTGAATATCGTTTTGGAACCTACCATTAGGTCGCTAAAATGGAAGTTATTGATATTGACTTGACTTGTCTTTTCTTTATATTGAACCTTATTGGACA
The DNA here is from genome assembly GCA_025762735.1 of Platanus orientalis. NCBI lineage: Eukaryota > Viridiplantae > Streptophyta > Magnoliopsida > Proteales > Platanaceae > Platanus > Platanus orientalis. The sequence continues at coordinate 1,236 of JAOXJP010211750.1, forward strand.
CCGTTTCGGGACCTCCCAATAGGTCATTGCAATGGAGAACAATGATCGAATCTTTGAAATCTATTGACAAGTGATACGAATCAATGAATAAGACATTTAATTAAGTTTATACATAAATGAACCATGTGATATAATTGTATTCGAATCTCAATGATAAGTGAGCTAACTATTGAAAGAAATATGAAAAAAGTGATATATTGACTAATCTTGAAAGAACAAATGATGTTACACTTATCATTATATTGTGACATGTACTCCCTTATTGTCCATGGCATTGATTATGTTTATGTTGCTTATTCAATTGTACCCATGGACTTATATGCTATTGTTTTTCATAGTTTGGGTTTCCATGTTTATGTTACGTAAGAGAAACCTATGTGCAAGCTACATCTATTATTACTTGGATATGGTTTGCATTTGTACTTGTTGAGTCTATCAAGCTTACCCCAATTGACACAGACTTGGATGAGATGATATAGAGTGATCGGTTTGAGGTTGGGACATGATTGATTTGATTAGATAAATATATATTTTTTCTTATTACATTTCTTATTTGAGACATTACTTGGGAAATGTGATAGTTACAATTTATTGGATTAGATGTAATAGATTTGATATATTGGTAGTAAACCTTATATCATTGTAAGTAGGTGACTATGGGTTGTACTGGATACTCATGGGCATATGAACCATTGAATGGAGAGTTTATTTCTAGCTGTACTTTATATTTTGAATGAAATGATTATGATTACATGTTACGAATAAGTTATGCTTTCACTAAATGTAAATGTATTGAATCAAGAGTTATGGTTTAATGATGAAGGGCTTATGTTTAGGGTAAGACATGAGCAAATGTTTTTGTGCCTCCACATATTATTGAATGTAATGGACTATGATACTACGAAATGATTATATGGCTGTATATGTTATGGACTATGGATCTAGTGTCAATGTGACACTTTGAATCCAGGGGGGCATACAGATGATATCTGAGTCTGAGTTCTGGGCATGACAATAATAATGAGATACATCTAAAAGCATTGATGAGAGAATCAATCATAACCATTTCAGATCAAAGATTTTTAAGAATAAGTAGAAATTTATGGCTAAGATAATTAGAACTATCATAATTGTCCATAGCTCAAAGATTTCACATAGATCATACCACTTTCCAAATTTCTAACATAGATCAAACATGAATTCGATGATTCAATTGATGGGTCATATTGATCTTAAAGGGAAAACACATAGATCTTGAGAATAAAAAAGAAAGCACATGACTAGATCATATAGAATTAGACCAAATCAAAGAGGATCTAATAATAAAAGGGGATTCAAATGTAAACAAATCACGAAACTAAGATTTAGTGATTAATGGTCATAACAATGAGATAATATATCAAGTAAAGCATAATCACTCTCTAATGGATAAGATTCATACAATTTCAGTTAAGACCATTGAAGCAAACTTATGATAATCCATATTGAAAATCCACAAAACTTAACCAAATTAGCCTAGATCTAAGGTTTGGAGCTTACCTTACTCTCTAGGGATAGTCTCCTCCTTTTTCCTAATTCTCCATCTTTTTTCTTCTTTAGCTTTTCTTAAATGTATTTTGGATCTAAATGGAGTAATTTTATGGTTTTGTATCAAATTCAAGGGAATCTTATATACAATAAGGGAAATTTTTAAAATTTGCATGTATTTATTTATTTCCTGAAATACAAGTTTTGAATGATCGAAGTGCTTCGAATGCTCAAAATTATTTTTGTAACACCCCGTGTTGCACTTAAGGGGTAAAATCATAATTTCACCACCATAAAGATAACATTATCCTATCACATACTTAGATCTTAGAGTGGTTAGGAACCCATTGGACCAGTTTAAAAGTATAGAACCCAAGTTGGACCTAAAACTATTCAAGTTCAGAAGTTTTCCCAATTACGTAATTAGGGTAACTTCCTGAGTCCACTAACACGAATCTCGAATGAACTAGAGTATTAGACATACCTTGTTGGAATTTTCATCGAGTCTTCTTTTCAACACAAAAAACGTTGCCCGATTATGAGTTTTCTAAAGTAAGTTGTGGCTATTTTCTCCACAACGGGTTTTGTTAATAAAACTGGGGAGGTTTAGGTTTCTTAGGCCAAGGGCTCGCCTGTTGAGGCAAATGCTTGCCGAGGGGGTGCCCGAGGGCTCACTGATTGAGGCGAGAGCTCACCAAGGGGGGTCTAGAGGGCTCACCTATCAAGATGAGGGCTTGGGGTCCCTAAAACTAGAAAATAAAAAATGAGGAAAAATACCCCAAATAGTTATTTTTTGATGTGTCACTTGTTCATTGGTCCCTCAAACATGTGGGATCTCGTCATAGAAAAGTTATAACCCTACTAACACCTCAATTAGGTCACTTTCCTCATTAGAACAAAGAGGAAAAGTGTTAGAGAATGTTGGAAGCTAAGTGTGAGAATTCTTCCCTAATTTGGTAAGTTTCACTTCCAACCATGGAAATTCTTCTAGAATAGCTTATATTTCTACTAGAACTTCTTACTTCAATTTATTTGATGTTAGATCTACTAAAAAATTGTAGATCAAGGTGATTTGAGGAGGTTAGGTTAAGACTTCATTGCCTAGAAGCTTTTGGATTGAGCTTGGTAAGAAAATCTTGTATGTTATGGATGATATGATGTATTCTCCTCTTTGATTCTCTTAGATCTCTGTATTTAACTCATTGGAATCTCTAAAAATAGGTAAAAACGTATTCTCTAAGCCATTGAACCTTGTGATTACTAGAGTATAAGCTTCTCTAATAATTAGACCTTGCTTACTATGGGTGATTTAATGTAAACCCTTATTTGGATTTTAGATTATGTGATGCTAAACCAAGTAAATCTCCGAAATATTTGGAAATATTTGAATAAAATCCTTTGAATCATCTTAGATCAATGAATTTTAATTTGTTTAGTAAGCTTTCATGCTTCTTATGTTTGGAATGACTCTCTTCTCATTGGAATCTCTAAAAAAATTGTAGACCTATGATTTAGACCATTGATTCTTGTTGTCCCATTAGATCTACACCAATTTGTGAAAGATTATTTATCTTAAACGTTGTGTGGATTGATTTCCTTCAATAAATTCTTTAGAACATGTAAAATTTGAAATTTTCTCATGTGAATCTTTGAAAATCTGTGTGAAGTTGTGAGTCCTTCAAAATCTGTTCTATTTATGATCAATTTGAAAGGTAATCTTGCCTTGTCTTTTGTTTGGAACACTAGGAGTGTTATTGGTTGATCTATATAATTTGATTCATTGGAATACATGTGAAATTTCTATGTAAATATAATGATCTCTATGCCTCCTATGTTATTGTGTGAACCATGTGAACCTTTGAATCCTATTTCACGTTTGAATCATTGACTTTGAGAGAAATCTTAGTGAATCGCTGTGATTCTGGACTTATGAATATTGAATTATACACTAGCATCGAATCTAAGTGAACCATGTTCCTTTGACATGATTGATTTATGGAAATATGATGCTTACGATTGTTATATACGTTATAGAAACATTCCGATTATTGAAACTATGTAGACCTTCGGACATATTGATGTGAACCCTTTTGGACTTCAAACCTTTGACCCATTTTGGGTCCCGGCATAGGGCTAAGTGTGACTATTGATTATGTGGGCCTTGACACCAGACTAAGTGTGTCCTTGACTATTTGGGCCTACTTACAAAGCTAAGTGTGACAAAGTACTTCAGACATGCTACTTGGCTCATGGATATTGGCCCTCCTCTTTGGGATTATAACAAGAACATTGGTCATTCTCCCTAGGGTTAAATAGGGACATTGGCTCTACTCGTGGGTTTTGACAGGAAATTAGGACCCTACTCATGGAGTTGGTCAGAGCATACGAATACTTTGAATCTTTGAACTCTGAATATTGAACTTCGAACATTGTGAACCATGTGGACTCCAAACACTTTGAACACTGAAATATGAATACTCTGAAATCATTAAACATTGGATATTTCAAGATTTAACATATAACATCCAGTTGTGAGCTTTAACCTCCGCACTAACTTATTATTTAGACTTAGATTTTCATATTGAATCACTGTCTTCTGTTTGACATGTGATTATCGTTGCTTTATACTAGTATGATTGTGATTACTACTTAGATATTTATTTAACTTAGTATTGACCTTTGGATATACTAGTTTTTTGATATGTATTTTACTTCAGATTCTTTATAGTCTGCTAAATTTCTTACAGGTTGGGACCAACCAAGCCATTTATTTTTCAGACTGACTACTGTTACAGGTCCTCCATCTGAGGGAATCACTATGACATCCACAACTTTTCTCTTTTATTAGTATCAATTCCACATACATGTTTTTGAGACCCCCTTTTATGTCAGCTCCTTATCTTTTATTTTGTGGACCTTTCCTTTGTATATTTGGGTAAGAGGGCACCCTAGTGATATTTTTGTTTTGACTCATGACTATTGGATTATCGTGGCTTTTAGAGTACGCTTCCGTATTTTGATATGAACATATGAGATTAGTGAATATTGAATGCGCTTCTGTAATTATTTAAATATGAGCACTGAACTAAATGGACATAAGGAAAATGAATTTGAACATGTAGACTATTTGATCTAACTTGTGAACCTAGGATTTGGGCCAATTTCTATGTGGATTATCCGATTTATGAATAGTAACGAATCTAAATCGGAGCGATACGGATCCATATCAGAGTCCGGGTTCGAGGGCATTACAACTTGGTATCAGAACAACCAAGTTTGGATTCTGTAAACTTAAGTGACGATTATTGTTTGGATTGTCTACAGATTTGGAATTCTATACACTACATTGGATAAATGATTTTGTGACCATTTGGAGTTAATGGAAGATAAATTAGAAAACTGTGGAATATTTTGAAGAATTAAATTTAGATTATGATATATTAATGATTTGAGGATTTTATTGGATTATATTAATGATTGATCTTATATTTGAGGATTTATTGGATTATACTTGAGAATCTTGTAGATAACTGTGATTGAAGATATTAGTTGAGTTCATGTGTCTTATAGATTCTAAGTGTGTGATTTTCATGATTTTAGGTACACGATGCCTCCTAAGAGTACTAGAGGATTATCTTCTGCTCCAACACAGGAGGGGGACATGTTGGAGAAAGTGTTGGGAGCTATTCATGGCTTAGCTGAGGTCATGAAGGAGCACATCACCAACGAGAGGCAATCCAGAGAGAGGGGCAATGGGAATGAAAACCATATGATTAATCGTTTCCAAAAGATGAGGTCACCTGAGTTTAAGGGGACCACAAACCCCATTAAGGCTAAGTCTTGGTTGATGTAGCTAGAGGAGATTTTTGGGGTGATTGGCTGCATGGATGATCAACGCATTGCCTTAGCCACGTTCATGACGAAGGGCGAGGCCAAACACTAGTGGAACACCATGAGGGACACTCTTATGGGAGAGCATGATGAGCCCCCTACTTGGGAGGCATTTCTGGAGGTGTTTAGGGACTATTACTTTCCACCTAGTGTTCGTGAGGAAAAAGAGTTAGAGTTCCTCGAGCTTGAACAGGGCAACATGGTGGTACTCCAGTACAAAGCCAAGTTTATAGAGTTGGCCCGCTTTGTCCCACAGATTGTTGCTAGTGACGCCATGAAGGCAAGGAAATTTTAGCGGGGTCTCAAGACTAGCATTCGCTCCCTTATGTTAGTACTATGGCTAAACAACTTCATGGATGTTATTAAGACTGCTAGTATTGTTAAGTATGAGGATGAAGAGATGTAGACGATTCGACTGAGGTGCCACTTCGAGGTGACTTTGTTCGTGCTGAGAACCGAAGGAGGACTGAACTTATGCCGAGAACACCAGCGACCACATGCACTAGATGCGACAAGAATCATATCGGTCAGTACATATGGGAAATTGGCACTTGTTTCAAGTGTGGGAAGGCTAGCCACTTGATTAGGGATTGCCCACTCCTTTAGGCACCAATAGTAGCCAAGCTACTTAGCGATGATCAGAGGCCGAGAGTTCGAGGTAGAGTTTATGTAGTCACTGAGTAGGATGCAGAGGTTTCTACGACCATTGTGGTAGGTGTACTTCAGTTGTTTTCTCAAGATGCATGTGTCTTGATTGATCCTATATCCACACACTCGTTTGTCACACATGATTTTTTACAACATACTAACCACTCCTGTGCACATGGACTTCATCTTAACTGTTTCTACTCCATTGGGAAATACTATGCTGGCAGAACTTGTGTGTAAGGCTTGTACACTTAAGATTGAGGATAGAGAGTTGACTGTCGACCTTATATTGCTTGACCTTGAAGACTTCGATATCATTTTGGGAATGGAATTCTTAGCTTCGTACCATGCCACGGTCCATTGCTACACCAAGGAAGTTACCTTCCAAATACCAGGCCAAGCAGAGTTCTCTTTTCAAGGGACCAAGAAAGATTTTTTTCCATGTTTGATCTCGGCTATGTAAGCTGGGAACATACTCCGCAAGGGAGGACAAGGCTACCTAGCCTATGTCACGAAAGACCAAATGGATGACTTAACTACAGAGAATGTACCCATAGTAAGAGAATTCACAGATGTATTTCCTGAAGATCTACCCGGTCTACCTCCAGATCATGAGATTGAATTTGTGATTGACTTGGTTCCTTGCACGGGACCAATTTTCATAGCTCCATACCATATAGCACTGGTAGAACTTAAGGAGCTTAAGGTACAGTTGTAAGAGCTTCTTGACAAGGGTTTTGGTAGATCCTATGTGTCTCCATCGGGAGCTGTAGTGTTGCTTGTGAAGAAGAAAGATGGGACAACGCGGTTGTGCATCGAGTACCGACAACTAAACAAGGTAACAATCAAAAACAAGTACATGCTCCCAAGGATTGATGAATTGTTTGATCAACTACAAGGAGCAACGGTATTTTCCAAGATCAATCTGAGATCAGGATACCACCAGTTGAAGGTAAGAGCAAAAGACATACCTAAGACTGCATTTAGGACTCGTTATGGACACTATGATTTCCTTGTGATGTCTTTTGGATTAACCAATGCACCCACTGCCTTTATGGATTTGATGAACTGGGTGTTCAAGCCTTTTTTGGACCATTTTTTAATTGTGATCATTGATGATATCTTAGTCTACTCCAAGAGCCACAAAGAGCATGAAGAACACTTACTGATTGCCTTACAAACTTTGAGAGAGAATAAGTTGTATGCTAAATTCAGCAAGTGTGAGTTTTGGCTAGACCAAGTGTCATTTTTGGGTCATATTAACTCTAAAGATGGTGTACTTGTTGACCCCAAGAAAGTTGAAGTTTTTTGGGTTTGGTTGGTTACTATTAGAGGTTTGTTGATAATTTCTAGAAGATTTTGGGACCATTGATGAAGTTAACCCAGATGTATGCAAAGTTTGAGTGGAGTGAGGAATGCGAGAAGAGTGTTCAAGAGTTAAAGAACCGTCTTGTATCTGCTCCAGTTCTTACTTTACCTTCATGCACTGGAGGATTTAGTGTTTACAGTGATGCCTCTAGAAGGGGCCTGGGTTGCATGTTTATGCTGCATGGAAAGGTGATTGCTTATGCAACAAGATAGCTCAAGTCATACGAGCATAATTATCCCACTCATGACTTGGAGTTGGTAGTGGTTATCTTTGCACTAAAAATATGGAGACACTACTTGTATGGTGAGACATGTGAGATCTTCACAGATCAAAAGAGCCTTAAATACATTTTTTCATAGAAAGAGTTGAACTTGAGGCAACGAAGGTGGATGGAACTAGTCAAGGATTATGATTGCACCATTATCTACCATCCCGAAAAAGAAAATGTGGTAGCCAATGCCTTAAGTCAAAAGTCTTCAAGTTCACTTTCTTGTCTCAAAATGGGGAGGGCTGCCCTACTACATGAACTGAAGGATTTAAATGTGGAACTCCAAGTAAAGGATCTCGATGTGTTCTTCGTTCACTTGAAGGTGCAACCTGCTTTGGTTAATCAAATCAAGAAAGCACAAGTTGATGATCCATCACTGATGAAGATTTAGATGAAGTAAGGAATGGTGGTAGGACCGATTTCTCCATTCATGTTGATGACACTTTTAGATTTGGGGACCGACTCTGTGTTCCAAATGTTGATGAACTCAAGAGGAAGATTTTGGATGAAGCTCACAAGACCACCTATGCTGTCCACCCTAGTAGTACCAAAATGTATAAGGACCTAAAAGAGACATATTGGTGGAACAATATGAAGAAAGAGGTTGCTGACTTCGTTTCCAGGTTTTTAACATGCCAACCAGTCAAGATTGAACACCAAAAGCCAGCGGGACACTACAACCACTTGATATTCCAGAATGGAAGTGGGAGCACATTTCCATGGACTTTGTAGTGGGATTGCCTGGAACAAACAAGGGCTATGATTCCATTTGGGTAATTATGGATCGACTGACGAAGTCCGCACACTTCTTACCCATTTGGATATCTTATCCATTAGATCGGTTGGCTAAGATTTATATTGATGAGATAGTGCGTTTGCATGGCATTCTAGGTAGTACAGTCTCTGATCGAGACCCCCGGTTTACTTCTCATTTTTTTGGGAAAACTATAGGAAGCTATGGGCACAAAACTGAATTTTAGCACCACTTTCCACCCCCAAACGAATGGATAATCAGAAAGAACTATACAAACTCTTGAAGACATGCTATGAGCTTGTGCAATTAACTTCAAGGAAAGTTGGGATATTCATTTGCCACTAGTCAAGTTTTCCTATAACAATAGTTACTAGGCTAGTATTCAAATGACCCCATTTGAAGCCCTTTATGGGAGAAGATATCGATCATCTATATGTTGGGATGAGATAAATAGCTTATCGGGCTTGATTTGATACAAATAAGTACAGAGAAGATTATGGTGATTCGTGATAGATTGCAGACAACCCAAAGTCGACAAAAGTGTTATGCCTATAAAAGGAGGGAACTCGAGTTGTAATGGGTGATCATGTATTTTTTAAGGTATCTCCATCTAAGGGAGTGACCCGATTTGGTAAAAAGGGAAAGCTTGAACTGAGGTTTATTAGACCATTTGAAGTGTTAAGGAGGATTGGGAATGTAGCTTATATTTTGGCACTACCACCAGAATTATCTCATATCTACGTGTTTCATCCATCCATACTAAAAAGATATATACAAGACCCTTCACATGTATTAGAATACATCATGTTGGATATATGAAATGATCTATCATATGATGAGTAACCAGTTATGATTTTGAATCGCAAGGAACAACTGTTGCGCACCAAGACCATTCCATATGTTAAAGTTTTTTGGCGTAACCACACCAATGAGGAAGCTACTTGGGAAGGTGAAGACAATATGAAATCCAAGTATGCACATCTATTCCAAAACCAAGATATGCACAAATTTAGGGACTAAATTTTTATAAGGGAGGAAGATGTAATACCCCATAATGTCTTAGAAGGAAAAGAATGTAATTTTTTCTCATAAGGGTCAAATTTTCATTTCACATGTTAAATGGACCATAGAGTGGTATAGAAACCCTTTGGACCAAGATATAATTATAGAACCCAAGTTTGACCTCGAACCTATTAAGTTCGATAGTTCTCTTGATAGCATTTTTAGGGTAACTTTATGGGTCCACCGACACAATCCTGAGTGAATTAAAGTATAAGCCATACACCATTGAAAAGCTCTTGAAGTCTGCTTTCCAACACTTCAAACGGTTCATGAAATGGAGTTTTTATGAGGAAATTATGCCAATTTTACCAAAGGGTGTTTAAATTGAAAACTCAAAATTGGACATTCCTTAACCGGTCTCCAAGTTCTTGACCAGTTAGGCCATGACCGGTCTCCAAACCCTTAACCTGTTAGGTCCTGAAAAGTCCAAAAATATGCTAAAATGCACCCAAATGACATGGCTTACTTCTATTTGATCCGCACACGTGTTGGATCTCGTTTATGATGATTTATTACCCCTTTTAGACCTCATAGAACATAGAAAACAAGAGAGAAAGAGAATTGAAAGATTTGGGAAGGAATGAGGATAAATTATTCCCCAATTTGGTAAGTACAATCCAATCTTATGAACTTTTGTTAGATTAAGTGATTTTCTTCCTTGATCATCTTAGTTTCATTCATTTGATGTTAGATATACACTAATTTCTACAGAGGAAGTGAATTTGAGAGATTGGAGATGAGGAGCTTGGGAAAGAAACAAAGATTTAGAGGATTGTAAGTAAATCTTCCTTAATGTGGGTGATTTGATATAAATTCTATTTTTTATTTCAGATTATGTGATGTTATCCATCGGATTCTATGAGATTATTAAAAATATTTAAAATCAATCCATTGAACCATGCTAGATCTATAATTTCTAGCTTGCTTAATACATTTTCATGTTCCTTATGCTCGGTATGACTCTTTTCTTATTGGAACCTCTTAAAATTTGGTAAATCCATGCTTTAGACCATTGAATCTTATTTAATCTTTAGATCTACACCTATTTTATAAAATATTATTGCTCTTAAACATTGTAAGGGATATTTCCTTTCATTGAATCCTTTAGAT
>JAOXJP010211761.1:0-11864 GCA_025762735.1 Platanus orientalis
ATATTCCTTTGGGCGATACGTTGGATGGAATTGCCTCTCCGAAAGCCTCCTTTGCTGGGAAATTCATTGTTTTGGAAGCAAACTTGTTAGGAAGTCAGAAACAGAGGCTAGCATCGAAGGTGGATCTGCTTGCTTGACGAAAGAATGAGGAAAGAAGCAAATCTGATCAGGATAATGATTAAGCACAGAAAACCAAATCATTGAATGACCAATGGAGCTACAACCACTTGACTACTACCTGGTATCTGCCATGGGTTTTCAGAGAACTTGAAAGGGGAAGCATCTGGGCAACGAAGGAGATAGCGACACAATTTTATGTTTTTTACAGAAAATACCAAAATAACATTGATTTTAACACGGGATTTTTAAAGTTACTTGGCGCTACTTTGTTTGCAATTGTGATTGGCCGATTGAGATTGAGCTTTTCAACACGATCTCAAAACAGACTAAAACACAACCTCAATCCATTGATCAGAGTCAATATCGGATACCAAACAGATATGTTATGAGTCTGGATCAGGATATAAGCCTTGATCGTGATCCAAGATTGTTTGCCAAAGACAGCTTTAATCTTCTTTCTTCATACTTACTGCAACATCACATCACAATCAAGCTATTGGAAACCAGAATTAAAGAACTACACTACAGCACTTCTCTATTGAAGCTTCAAGGAGTGAATCTACACCAAATTGCAGGCATTATATTGAGGTATTTTGACGTTCAATTACTAAGGTTTTCTATGTATTTTACTCTTCTATTGAGAATGAGAATTCCACTATTGAATACCAGCATAATTCCCCTTTTGTTCTTGACTCTAGAAACCCTTTAGTTCTGTTTTACATAATTTTCTGGGTACACAATCCTTCAAAATGCCTCCCCTATTTTCCCTCTTTTATTCACTTTCTTTTTAGGTTTTTTATCCCCTATGAGTCATCTTCCAAATACCTCAAACCTCTCTTAATTACCTGCTATTCTGATCAAATTCTTGACATGGTTTTAAGTATCGAGCAATACATACCAGTATCTTAAGGTGGGGGGATGGGATGTACTTGGAATCGAGATCTCTCTGAACATTCCCGCATCTCACGCGATACGTGTGAATGTCCAAGCCAAAAAAGACTTAAATTGCCAGAGAGACGTGAGACGCGTATCCCGAACCTTATAGCTAGTAACAAAAATTCTTCCAAAACTCTTTTTTGTAATTCTTGGTAGATTTAGCTTAGTAAAGAAAAATCTAGGACTCCACTGGAATCAAACACTATTTAATGATGTTTATTATAACATTTCCTAAAATTTCATTCAAAAATTCCAAGACTTATATAGTGTTTCCATAGATTCCATAGGCAACAAAATATGTCATGACGGTGACGATTCTCTCAACCGTCATTGGTGGTGGTTTTCTATATGTAATGATTCTTAAGTGTGTATTAGCGTTTATTCTTTCAAATCCTGAAGTTTTATTTTAAAAAAATCCTTCATTTGATTAACGTTTCTCCCGTTTCTCACCGTCTCCTGGTTTCTTCTGCCATCTCCCCACGATAAGCCACAATACATGAGACGTCTCTGTATCCCTAAGCCGCAATACAGGACACGATATCGATACTTTAAACCTTGATTCTTGATCAAAGTCTCATCAACATTTTATGTATCTTCTTCTTTAAGAAACATTGTTGACTAGTAAATATAACTTTTTATATACTTTTATTTGTCGGAATAAACTCAAATCCGGTGTATAGATCACTCTTAGAACCATCAAAACACCTGTAAAATTTTATAAAATCCTGACGAGTTAGCAGGAGTATTTTGGTAGTTTTGAGGGTTTTGTCCAAAAATTATAAAGTTCTTCCTCCTAGTCTCTCCCTTTTCCTATTTTAATTCTCTTCTAAACATTATATTATTCCTTATTTGTTTATATTGAATTATTGGTTTATTCGAACATGTCCTAAGCTTCTGCCTCTTTAAATTGGGCCTACAAAAGCAAGATATACAAACCTAGGTTGCCCTACATCAAATCAAGTTCCACGAGAGGCCATCCAAAGTAAAGTACAGTTCCATAAAATGTAAGCATATTAGATGTTTGATTAAGTATAGTACAATCTTGAACTTATACAAGCCTCATAATAGTGTTTATACATGTATGATGCACTAAACATGATTTCAATTATGGTTTTTTAACTTAATTTTTTCATAGAAACCCTTCTAAAATTATTTAACAATTTATTGACATTTTTTTCATAATTTTTTAAAGGGGGACTGATTTTGGAACAATCCAGTTATGGATCGTCCAATCCAAATTGAGATTGTCCAATCCAAGGTGATCCAAGATCACAATCAGCCCCAAACAATCTGGGTCACCGATCCGAGTTTTAAAAACCATAGCCATATTACTTCAATTTTGACAAATGGCTCACAATAGATCTAACTCAACCACCAATTGAACATTTCTGTAGTAGCAAAAAATCTCAAGAACAACAGCAGTCTCCTTCAATTAGTCATACAAACAAGACATGGATATAGAGAACTACAACCAATCACCACTTCTAAACAGCACACTGTTTCTTCATTTCCAGTTCCAACAAGTTCTCCACAAGGTTTAACAATACCACCACACACAACACTTCATTGGAAACTACCACAACAACAAGAGATTTAGGGCTTCACAATCCTACACCATACAACATGCAAACACAACCAACAATACACCACTTTTAAGAGCCATAACAATTCACAATCAATTTCGTTAACCAATGTTTCCCAATCACTGCAATCATACGGCTTCTACTCAAGCTTATATTCAACAAAATTTAGGGCCATACAACCATGAGTTGCGCTGCTTGCGCACAGCAGCCATCGTAAGCTTCAAACACAACACGGAATCATATACCAGATGAAAATACATCAAACAGTGCTAAAAGGATATCCCAGCATGTATCAAACATCAATAGGAAACACCATTAAGCAGGTATGCCATTATTTGTTCAAGGAAAAAATCAAAAATCATGAAACTTGGCTGGGCGGCAACTATGCAGAGAAAAGCTGTCAGAAAAACTGGAAAACACCACCAAATCACACGAAGTTTGTATCAAAATGATCCTCATATGGAATCACACCAAAATTGACAGATGAATCTCACAGAAAACTCATACAAGATCACTCCATCAAATTATTTCAGATCTGAGAATTAGAGAAAAAATGCACAAAAAACTTCAATAGACTTCAAATCGCTTCAAAACTATCATTAATAATCTCCATATATTCAGATCTAACGAAAACTGAGAACTTTTACCACTCACCTAAATGTCCATGCAGATTACATCATTTGTACAGACAGGTGATGTCAGAAAATCTCAACTCTGGTTCTTCCTTGACTTTTGGTTCTGCTAGGTGCTCCGATAGGACCGATACCAAGTGGTAGAAATCTAGGTTTCTAGGGTTTGAAGAGAAGAAGAAGATAAAGAAAAAGAAGAGATAAATTTGATGAATACGTATAGAGAGTGTATTTCTCTCTCATATATATTTTATTTCTACCTGAATTATACAGTTCATTTATAAGTATACTACCCCAAATGTAATAGGATAGAAATACCCCTACACATATACTCAAAGTATATTTCTACATTCCTACAATTACCTCCCTGAGGGCACTTGGAGAGCTTGGTCAATTTTTGTTATTGCACCCGTCCCTTTTGAGGTAAAGATGATTTTATTAAAGAAAAAAAAGGGAGGAAACGGTACAAAGCGAAGCTATTCACTAGACCAATGAGTAAAAAGAAGAAGGAACAAACAAGACAACAAAATAACCAATACAGCTAAACAAACTCACTCCAAAATGAGTACCACTCTAAATCATCAAAATCAACAGAAATGGAGACCCAGTCTAAAAGAAGCTTAAAAATGCTTGCAATAACGATTCTCCTAACAGAAGAACCTATCATCAAAAGTTCTGTTATTCCTCTCCTACTAAGACAAGAACCTATCATCAAAAGTTATGTTATTCCTCTCCTTCCACATGCCCCAGCAAATGGCCCTACGCAACAAAACGGCAAATGATTTTAGGGACACCTTCCAAGTCTCTTATCCATCAACCCAAAATGACATCTTTGAATTGGTCTGGGAAGGTCCAACAGATTTTGAGATGAGAAAGGAAAAAGCCCCAAACTTTTCCGGCTATAGAATGTTCTGGTGGAGAATTTGCCTATCTTGTTATTAACCCATACCCTAACTGTTACTCAAGACAGGATTTGGCCTAACTCAACAGCCTAATTATATTCTCCCATTTCCCAATCATTAGATTTTCTTCTCAATCTAGGAACCGACCCGCCACACCCACTATGAGCGTAAGTATCTGGAAAGGTCTCTAGTTTATCAATGACCAACATATATAAGCTCCTAAACCCAACCTTGATGGAGGAATCGAGACCCAAATATCTTCCCAAAACCTAAATCTCCTTAACCGATCCCAATCTAAACTGAAAAAACCTCCCAAACTCGTCCTTAACATTGGAGAATGGCCTTCCAAATCCCACTACTCTTCTCCGCAAGCTATCCCTCTCTTCCCAAAAGCGCCAAAGCCATTTTCCAAACAGAGCCCTATTATGGTTCCATTGCTTCTAATTCCCAAACCACCTACCGGAATAAGGCAACAAACCATTTTCCAATCCACTAGATGATATCTATGATGTGTTTCCAAATTATTCCAAAGGAAATTCCTAAACTGCACCTCAATCTTGTTAGCCAAGGAGCTCTCAATCAAATCCACATTGGCTTGAGTTTCTCCATATGACATTCAAAGGGGTGTTGAATAGGAGCTGTCTTTCCCTGTTGACGACCCTGGATCATGTGGAGAGCCAAAAAAAAATAAGGCAGAATTGGTGATGATCCCACCATTATAATATCTGTCTTCTTTTATCTTGCAACATCAATACTGCCAGGCTTAATTCATTTCAATCAGCCTTTCTCCTCCATATCATTATCACTTTCAAACTGAAAACTCTTCTTCGTCTGAAGCTGCTCTATTAAACCTAAGATTGTCTATTTGTCTTGTGTTTACTTCTCTAGAGTAAGAGCTGCCACTATTATAATTGAACTCAGATCAAGTATATCCGCATCACAAATTTGATCAAGTAAGGTCTCATAACAGTTTTTACTCCACCCTTAAAAGTGATTGCTAATGGTGTTTTAGCATGTGAAATAACAGTTTTTACTCCACCCTTACAAGTGATTGCTAATGGTGCTTTAGCACGTGAAATATCCTCACTTAAGATTTAATCCTATGTAGTCACGTGTGCATTCCACACCCTTGTTTCCTTAGAAAAAACAATCCCACAGTTCTGATCTCCAGCCGTACTGTTTTCCAAAAATACCCCAATTACTTGACACATTCACACCCCTTACCTATCCCTTTGTCCTTCCATGCATTACTTAGATGATTGGCCCCTCTCCATACTCCATAGCCAGTAATCCTTATCCCTATATTGACCATTCCCCTGCGAGACCTCCTTTTGACCACCTACCACTGACACTATTGATGTAAATATCACTTTTAAATTTAGCCATTGAATAATCAGGTTGGTCATTGGTGACCAGGGGCCAACTATCACTCATCTGATGAATAAAGGACAAGGGGCTGTCATTCCTTCCTGGAAAGATGTTGAAAACCTGATCACCCATTTTCCACCACAGCGTGTCTGGTGTTCAAGGTCTCTTGCAGATCAAGCGGGCCAGATTCTCCATGGGGCACTGGTAGAGAAATACTTCCCAAACAGTTTTTCCCCGCTTGACATGTGCATCCCACTCCACCCATGTCATTATCTTCAACATCAGACACGGGAGGAGATTGCGGTGGGTGGGGGTTGGAAAAAAAGATGCCATGAGTGCCATGGGTACAAGGATCAAAGAAAAGCTCGACCCAGACATCAATACACTGCCCATCCAACCATGAGGATATGGCTTGTGGGAGAAAGAAGAGTCATGATTAGGTCTAAGAAGATCAACATTACAGAGTCTCAATGTAGCCTCCCCAATGGCCATCCAAAAGGCCAAAGTAGCCCCTATTCCGCAAGTTTTTTTTATGAATGAAAAATTTATTGAAAAACGGGAAAAGGAAATACAAAGGGGGATGAGAGATCCACACAAAAAAAGGTGAAAGAAGGGCAGAACCCTTTACATGAGAACAAAAGCCGCCAAACTAGACCCCACCCTTAAGAAGATCCGATGAAGTTGGACCAGTCCCTAATCAAAGCCCCAATAGGAAGACCCTCATACCCTTTGTACCTTCTAGCCCAAAAAATGATCAAGCCTTGGCCATTCGGTATACTTGGAACGCTGGCTCTGAGTGACCCTAAAAAACCATATTGTTTCATTCCCTCCAGACTATACAACAAAGCACTGCCGGAACAAGCTTCCAAATCCTTCAACCTAGACCGTTCAGCGAAGCAGTTTTCCAGCCGTGAAGAAGGGCTGTCAAATTCAAGAAGGCAATAAAAGTGACCCCAAATCCCATGCTATTCTGCACCATATTTCCCAAGTGAATGGGTAATGGATGAGAAGGTGGGAGACAAAAGAGAGATATCCAAAAATTGGTATCCAAGTTTGTAATATCCACATATTAGTAAATGGATACCATTTGTTTAACAGGATGGCACCAGCCATTGGTCTTATCAAAAAACACCTGAAAACACCTATAGGCAGAAAAGGTTAACATGAATGTGATTTGCAAGACATATTGAATGGGTAAAGTTAGTGATGTAGCACAAAGCTCTAATACCAAAATTGATGTAGAACAATAGAGGGGATACCAATATTTGGTGTAGGGTTTGGATACCATTTGCTTAACAGGATGGCACCAGTCATTGGTCATTCTAGAGAAACTGTCAAAAAAAAACCTGAAAACACCTATAGGCAAAAAAGGTTAACATGAGTGTGATTTGCAAGACATCTTAAATGGGTAAAGTTGGTGATGTAGCACAAAGCTCTAATACCAAAATTGATGTAGAACAATAGATGGGATACCAAAATTTGATGTAGGGTTGATGGTCAAAATATTGAAGAAGCAAGAATATAATTAAACCATCCAAAATTTGATTCATTAAACAGTTTCAATTAGCCAAAATTTAAGATAATATACAAATTGAAGGGAAGAATTAGAGAGAGGGATTTAGAAAAAGATTAGGGAAGAAAAGAAGGGAAAAAGAGAGAAATAACCCAAAATAGCAATTCTGGATTTATTGGACATACCCACAAAATTACCAAAATACCCCTATTTGTGCGTCAAAAAATTCTAAAAACTTGCAAGTTATTAGATGAGTCATAAAAGTATTCTCATTCAAAATTTCATCAAATTTTGATACAAAAAAATTATAAAAACTCAAACCTGTTGTACTTATTTAATAGAGTTTCATAAACTTATGGAGAATCTTTGTTCAACAACTCAATCCTTACAGCACCTTAAATGTAGATTGAAACTGAGATAAAAGGGGTAATAAAAAGAAACAAGGAAGAAGAGAGAACAAGGGATAGAAGAAACTAGGAGAAGAAGAAAATAGAAGAATAAATAAAAGAGAGGAGAAGATAGATACATGGAAGAACCCTAGGTTCTACAAGATTAAACCACGGGAAGGGAAAAGGGAGGAGGGATAAAACCCAAACAAATCAAACTTTAATTCAATAATCCATGTCTACCAATACAAAAACGTGCAGCCCTTTATATAGGCTCAAAACACTAAAAAAATAGCAACAACTAAAATAGAAAGTCCTAATTTAACTAACCTACTTGCTACCTAAGACTTTTCTAAGCCTAAAGCTACTAAAACATTGACTTTCTAAAAACAAAAGCTGCCCAAATTAAGGCCTCCTAGAGAATTTCGTCCTTCACTCCAAAAGGGGCCCACTTTGACTCTAAAAAGCCTTCTAAACCACCTTTCGATGTCATTGATGAGAACTAAGATGTGAACCAATGAGACACAACCATATCTCCATTTTCTTCATCGCCCACCAAAACCTTTATGACATAAATCATAATTAAGAAAATCCCAATTGACATAATCATAAGTTTTCTCTAAATCCACCATGCAAACAATGCATTTCCGCCTTTCCTTCCCTTAGTTCTCACTTCCTCCACACACTCATTGGCAATCAAGATTTCATTCACTATTTGTCTATTCTTTACAAAGGCCCCTTGAGATATAGAAATGATGTATCCCATATTTGCATAAAGTCTCTTGGATAGAACTTTTACAATTATTGTATATACCCTCTTCCTATGAGACTTATTGTTCTAAAATACTTTGGCCCAATGATTCATCCTCCTTTGGAATAAGAGCAATAAAGGTTGAGTTCATACTCTTGTTGATTATACGCCTCATAGAATTCATTGATAAAACTTGCATAAGATCATGTTTAACTACATCCCAATAAGTTTAAAGAATGCCATAGTGAATCTATCCAGCCTAAGAGCTTTGACTAAATTCAAATCTTGATTCTCCTAGGAAAATAAGAGAAGATGTGTCAATTGAGATGTATGGAAAACACCATAAATCGCCTTCTCTCAAATCAACCAATCAATCAGACTAAGATAGGGACCTTTTGAAAGAATTCAAGCAAGAAAGTCCCAAAGAAAACACAATATTGCAAGTCCACAGCATCTCAAAGGCCATTAATACATCTAAAGTATCAAAGAATTCTTTCTATTCCTACAGTTTGTCATAAAAGAGAAAAAAAAGTTTCTTGCAATCTCATAGAAAAACCAAAATTTTGGCCTTGAGAGCAAGATTGTGGCGTTTCTCTTTTTTGGATCATGCGCGCAGCCCTGAGAAGAAGACAACACATCTACAATCAAGAACATCAAAACTAAGTCCCAAAATACATGCCACTTGGCCCTTGGACTTTTGAAGATGAGACATAGAGGTTTTACTCTTTTGTAACGTGTGTAAAGGAAAAGAGATTGTATCCCATCCATTTATGTTAAAAAATTCATTTATTGAATTTGTTACATATATTTTGTCTTTCGAGTTTACACACAAAATTTGCGTTGACAGTAACACCTTAATTATTTATTTATTTAAAATAAAAATAAAAAAAAGGATAAGCCCAAGATAAAGCATTCCAGTGTTGCTTCAATAGAGGTGACATAAATTCCTGTTGAATGTCCAGGAGTGGCAGGATCCACAAGAAACAATCAGAAACCATTACTCACAGGCCATATAGTGTTTAAGAAATGTTGAAAACAGACTTAGACATTGTTACATATGGGTAATCTGCATCTCTCCTCAACAATGAAATATTACGAGCATTATAATACACACTTAACATGACTTCGCTTATCACATCACAGGGAACCAAAACCCACTATCAACAGTCAAAGCCAATGGAGCTTACTAGAAATTGGTTTGAAAATTCAACTAGTTGAGTCAATTTCCCGTACCCATACAGTTCTCCTATGTGAATTTCTTCAAAAATCAGGCACAGATCCAACAATAAAGTAGACTTCATAAAAGCTCAACTGTACTATTTATTGTACACAGCTAACACAACTGATTGGACTAAAATCCAACAACGGAAATGCCCAAATGAGTTCGTGAATGGATTTTGAAAATTCAGAGGTTATCCAACATCTAAACAGAGAGCTTTCAAGCAAAGCAAACGAAAAAACAATAACAAGAAAATGAGAGCGAAACTTAGAAGCTTATCCATCCAATCTTAGCAACACAGAAAAATCGAAACACTAAAAAGATTGGAACGCGAACTAGATCGAAGTCAATGTACGGATTAGAACGTACCGATTATCATTCCAACGGTGACGAAGGTGAGAAGTCCGAAGACGATTCTCATTCCAGCCATGGCCCCTGAAGAGAGAGAGATTCTTTGTTTCAGAAATAAAGAATTGATCTGAGTCGAGATTTGGGGGAGACAGTAGAGAGATTCGTGGGGCGTCAATTCGCCAAATGCGAGCGAAAGGAAGACCGAGAGAAGATCCTCAAACCAGTCAAAGAATTTATGTTGAGAGGAATACCACTTCAACGCCCATTGTTTGCTTTTACGCATGCCCCCCTCTCTTTCTCTTTTGCCCAAAATCTTTGAAAGAGGTATTTGCTTAGATGTCCCTGGCCTATACGTATTTCTATATTAACCCTTTAAAGTTTCTTATTTTGGATTTGCCCCCTACATTTTTTTTCATGGGTTTGACAATCCTCCCTCCGATATCAATGTGACAGATTTCATGTAAGCACCAATCAGTGCATGACACGATGCCTGACAAATGGGGCTTGGGTCAATAGATTATGGCAAAGATAAAAAAGGTATTACAGTAAATTCACAATACCTTTGTCACGCATCATGCCACGAGCAGAGACTAACATGGTATCTTTCCACTCAAGAGTGGTGAATGGATAAAAAATGCTCACCTTAACGAATGCTAACCACTGCTCCTTGTCAGGCGGCGGGCACATGAGCACCGAAAGGTGAATATGTGTCCCCCAAAAAAGTGAAAATCACTTGTCAATGCTGATGTGTTCACCCCTGACAAGGAGCAGTGATGAGCGTTTGTTAAGGGAAGCGTTCATAAACCAATCCCCTCAAACTGGAGATGGTGGTGCAAACACTTTTTTCAAGGGAGGATTGTGTCCGCTTCCCCTTTGTATGCTAACCACTACTAGGGTCAAGGGCAGATAAATCAGTGCTGAAAGTGATTTACACTTTTAAAGGACATGCAAATCACTTTTGGCATTGATGTGCCCATCCCCTTCACCTCAAGCGAGGTTAGCGTACAAGTGGGGAAGCAGACACAATCCTCTTGGACTTTTTTCGCATCCTTTGTGTATCAAATCATCTCCACTCTGAGGAGGGAACCAAATCTTAGGGGAGCCTGCGATACAAAATTTGCCTTAGATTTGGTGAGACCACTAAAGTCACCCTAAGGTGAGACTGACATTATGGGCCAACACATCAGTATCAAAAAAGTGATTTACACTTTTTTGGAGATACTTCATTTTTTGGTGTTGATGTGTTGGCCCCTGATTTTGGTCTCACCTTAGGATGATTTTAGTTGGTTTCACCAAATCCTCAAGGTACAAAACTTGACAAAGGGTTCATTAATAAGTCAGCTGAGATTTGGTACCCCTCCTAAAGTGTCCCCTGCATTAGGGGTGACACATCACTTCAAAAAGTGATTTACACTTTTTGGAGGAGGGAGTAAATCACTTCATGATGTATATGTGCCCCCTCCATGTAGGGGGCAGGTTAGGGGCACCAAATCCTGGGGGAGTGTCCTCTAATGAATTATAAGCTGACACATGTTGTGTTGGGGACTAAAATGTTTAAAACAGTGTTCAAAAGAAAAATTAGGTGTCCAAAAAGAGACATCAAATTCAAAAACACATAATTTGTCAATTAATGACACTCCTACATAGGTTTGTGTCAACACATATAATCAATCTTTGCATTGCAATACCCTCCCTTTTTACTCGAGTGTATCTACCAAAACACCCTTTGTCAATAGGGGTGGACATGGGTCGGGCTGAAGCTAGGCCCGGCCCTCAAATTATAGACCGGGTTTGGGCCTGGGTTTGCACCCATAGGGGTGGACTCGAGCTGGGGTTTGAGCCTTGTCCTCATTAATTGATCAGGCCTTGGCCGGGCTTTTGGCCAGCCAATGAATTAAAAAAATAAAAATGTTGAGATGTAGGTTTGAATTCTAGACCTATCCAAGGTTCAAAATTTCAATTTTGATGGATTATTTATCATGAGAATTAATGGAAATTTCACTAAAATGTTTCAAAATATTATAAAAAATATGAAAATTTCGATGTGAATTGTTATGAAAATTTCAATCTATGTTGAGCATGATTACACACTCTGGACTAAAATAA
>JAOXJP010211772.1:0-11864 GCA_025762735.1 Platanus orientalis
CTTTTCTCTATTTAAACCATTGTAGCCTTCAAGGCAATTCAGTTTTTCATTAATAAAAGTTTTAGCACGAGTTTTTTTCTTCCTTAATGAGGTTTAGGGTTTTTTCCCAACAAAGGAGACAACGTGTTCTTCTCTTTGCTATTCCGCTGCGTCAGGGAGGGAAGTGGCGACCTAGCCACTCTCACTTTCCTCCTTTAGAGGAGACGTGTGGGAGTGGGCTAGGGTTGCTGCATTGCCCTCCCTCTCTCACTTGATTAAAGGGTTAGCAAAACCCTAATTTGGGTTTTCAAAAACCCTAAACTCCCTGTATAAATACATGCTAAATAGAAAAAAAGACTTTTGGTGAATAATTTTTTGAGGAGTTTTGGACGTGCAACATTGGTGGCTGCATTAGGGTTTTCTCATAGAAAAAAAGAGGAAGAAGAAAGAGGTGATGTGTATTCCAAAGAATATTCTTTGAAGAAGGAACATGATACTCTTTAAAAAAAAAAAAAAAAAGGAACATGATACTATCTCATTATCCTCATCTTCTTGATCTCTGTCTTTTTCATTTCTCTGTGCATGCGGATCTTGATCTCGGTTGTCTTCTTTTGAGAAGTAATACCTTAAAGTTTTGATTCAAGACTCTTGTTGTAAATACACTTCATATCAAGAAAGATCGCTTGATTTAAATAAGAGTAATATTCTCATGAGATCCAGTTTTCTCCTTGTGGGGATTCACATTGATATCTGAGTGATTTGATTTGAGAAAACCGTTTTATAGTGTTGTTATGTTGCTGAATCTTCTGTAAAATTAATCCATGGACTTTTGGGGCTTTAAGAACAACAAAGTTTTATTCGTCTTTGTCGGAGAGTGCAAATCCGTAGAGAGACAAGGGTTCTACTACCCAAGCTAGATTATAAAATGGTGATTAATTTTACAGAAGATCCGGTGGCATAACGGCGTTGTAAAATAGTTTTTTCAAATCAAATTACTGAGAGACTAACTCAAGTTTCCACTCTCGTGGTAAAACCGAACTTTAATTCACAACATGTTGATTCGGTTTGATGGAGATTAGTGTAAGGAAACAACATTAAATAAATTTCTATATGTGTTATTACAAGTCAAGTCTAATTGAGGAATGTGTCGTTACACTACTCGCATACTCATTTGTAAGATATTACATAGAGTTGTTACAAATGTGGATTACACTAAGTTTTTGAGTGACATAGATGCTCATGAATAATGCTGTAAGTATGATTTATATGGAACAGAATGTTCTATAGTTGGCAGTCGACTATGTTGGAGAGATAAATGAATATATCATAAGTGTTTAGTTTCTTATGAGAAAACCAAGACTGTCAAGGTACACGAGAAAGTACTAAAGACAATATGTTCAATTGAGGAGCTAATAAAAGGTTAACACAAGAAACTAAGAAATGACCAAGATAGTTAAGTAAGTGATACAAATGTGTTACACTTAAAATGAGTAGTCCAGTTTGACAATACATTGTGTTTGGACTGTGCCACCTTATGAGATGATAACTGACATTGGAGCCGTTCTTAAGGCCCAATATGGATTTAAAAGTTTAACCACAACTTGTAGAAGTCTTTGAACACTTGGAAAATGATGAAAAACTCTTTTAAAGAGGATGAAGGGTCAGCCCAACCTATATGGTTGAAGAATGCCATTTAACATGGCTAGTGCATGTCATCTCCAAGAGAATGGCAACAAACCTTATGGTATAAAGTTTGAGAAGTGGTAACTAATGACAAGACATGCGTGGTTTGTCATTTGTAATCATTTGTAAAATGACCAGAATGTATTCTACCCACAACTGGATGAATGTCAAGACATGAATGATAAGGATTCTCTCTCTAGAACTGTCATAATCTAAGTAATCCCTGCAAGACTGATTACATTGTAAATGACATTAAGGAGATCCTCATCTCATATGCTTTCCCTACCCCACAAATTTACCTCCCTCTCTTCCCCTTCTCCTTTCTTCTCTCCCAACCACATGTGCTTCGCTCTAATTCTTCTTCTTCTACCATCGTCTTCTTCTTCTTCCTTGTTCTCACACCAAGTCTCTCTCATTGGTCCCTTCTATTTCGCTGTTATCATTATCTAATTAGAAGTGATAATGTTGAAGTGCATAGAATCCTGCAGAGAAAATTGGAGCTATATTAGAGCTATATTCTCCCATACCACTGTTGTCCCATCGTGTCATAAAAACCAGGTAATCCTTCCCCTTCTATTCTCTTATTGAAGTTTAAACTCCATTATTATTGCTGGTTCAAAATCTCTGATTCTGTGGTAGAATATAGTGTCAACTATCACTCTTCTAATCAGATTTTCTGGGGTTACATTAACCTAGAAATCACACCCCTCTAAAAACCTCTTTCCCATTGTTTTATTTTAGGGTTTTGCTCCCTAGTAGGTCACCTATAAAAGTCCTCTCTCTTCCCCTCTAATTATCAAAGATTCCCTGCTGTTTGCTGAAAACTCCATTAAAAAACCTTGGATTGTCTTAAATTTCCCCTTAATTCTTACTCAAATCCTGTGAAATTTTAACCCTAGACCCTTTAAAGGATGCACTACTGATCTCGAAATTTTCATAAATTTCTGACACACGTGACGGGTATTTTGGAAATTTTACAAAACTGCTCAAAATTATGATTTTACTCCTGGTCCAAAAAAATCAGTTATTTTATTTTCTAAGTTAATTTTCTGTTAAGATCAGGCCTCTACTCTGTTGTTCCGCATCACATAGGATATGCTACAATATACATCTCTTTCCTCCTGACCCCTTTCTTGGCTAAATCATCCGTATTTTTTTCCAGTGGAACAAGGGCTTTAGTGAAGATTTTAGTAGTTGTGCCTCCATAATCGAGTGGGATAATCTTCAAAGACCTCTCCTCTCACTGATAATCCAGCCAATGACTGGCTGAATCACCTTCAACTGTCAAGCTTTGAATCGTGAGTGAGTGAGTTTGTTTAAGACCAAATAATTGTGCTTTAATTTCTACTCTAATGGAATCACCCTTGTCAATAGGACTAGAGAACACCTTGATAACATTCCCTTTGTAGTCTCTGAAGACTCCCCCAACATGAGATGGGCCTAGTTCCTAATTGAGCACCCATAAATATTCAACTTGATGGTGTTTCCAATAGGGTGGGGACCAGTCTGTGGATCGCAGGTGTGTTGGGGATGATCTAATAACCTCTGACCAGTCCCACTGATGGAACCAATGGAGAGACCCATGAAAAAATGTTCTGTGAGGAGGCCCAATTCACACTCTAATGGTGAATGGTGTCTATGAGATCATGTATTGTGTGTCCTCCATCTTGGAATGTCCTGCAATTGCTTTCCTCCCAGATTGGCCCCATCCCCACTAATAGTAAGTACCTCCATAAGAATTTGATCCTTTTGCTAAAGGGAGAACTAACACTAATCAACACAAAATCTAGGATATCATTTGGAATTACCCAATTCAAACTGAAAATCTAAAGCAGTGGTGCCCCCTGTAGGTTAGAGAATGGCATTATTGTAATACTTCCTACGTGTATGTTTAGAGTTTGGTGCATAGCTACATAGCATTTTTGTAATACTTCCTACACCCTACATTGGGCATATATGAGGAGGAAGAAACTATTATTTCTGCCTTCTCTAGAGCATGTCACATGTATTCCTTTTTGTGATTATTTTTCTAGGCTAAAAGTTTTTATTTCAGTTAAAACTTTCCAGGGAATCTTATGGGGGTATCGGATAAGGTTGCCCCTATCTTGAACATTTGACATTTAGGGTGCTATACCCAGAGTACCTCGTGCATTTTGAAAATCATGGTGCCAAATGAAGGGGCCCGTACCCTCCTCTTGACCGGCAGATCCACCAACCCCTATAAACTGTTGGTCAGATTGGATTCGAATTCATCCCCAGGATTATTTTCTGGTTAATTTCATCCATTGGATTACCCTCCCCTTGATAAGGCCTCCATTGTTTTTTGGGCACATGGCAAAACCCCTTCATACCACCAGTAGTCTCTCTCTCTCTCTCTCTCCCCCCTTGGGCACAGCCTTATTGCTCAAGTAGGATCTCAAGTCAACATTTGAGTTACCATGTGGTCTATCAGTTGGCCCCAATTGTCACCTCGTGTTTCTTCACGTAAAAGTGTCCCTCTCCTAAGGTTCTGATTTTTACATTATAACTAAACACATGTGGAGTTGTAATTAGTTTGTATATTGTGTTTTTTTTCTTATTGATTTGATAAAAGATGGTGTAAAGAAGTACAAAACCTGCAGGACCAAGTATGACAAGTCTACATGAACAAAAATAGTAAAACTGTGCAATAACAAAAGCTATATTAGTGGATAGGGCCAATTGTAAAACTCCTGCCTATGAACTCCTTCCTTGGTTAATTCATCTGCTGTAGAGTTGGCAGACCTCGGCACCCATTGGAACAAGATGTTCAGTGAGGACGATAAATGCCGGCCTCCCCTAAGGAGGCAAGAGAACCTTCAGGGGCCTTTGCTGCCCAAATTTTAATGATATTTTTGTTTAATATTTGCTATTCTCTTTGTAAATTGGAGCAGGGTGGCCATGTTTAATACCTCCTTCCATGTGTGTGTGTGTTTTGTTTTTTTATTTTTATTTTTATGGATGACATGAGAAACTTTATTCAAATAAGAGGAGAGTACAAACAGTAATAAGAGAGGAGGAGAAGAGAAGAATTGGCTTCTCTTGGGATCCAAGTGAATGAGATGTTTAAGGATGACGCAAAAGAGAGCACTTCCTTCACGAGATGAGAATTCCTCCACGGGCCATTTCTACCCCCTTTCAGCCACCCAATCACACTAGCTTAGTTTTCTTTTCACAACCAAGTGATGATGGAGACCCATTGAATGGGCCATTCACAGTCTAAATAATAATGCCTTAGTCTCTGTAGTAATGGATTTTTTCTGTGTTTCACTTTCACCTATACAGCTTATGTCCGAGTTAAGTAGCTTAACTACTAGTTTCTATTTTTAGGATCCTTTGCATTACTGTAAGTGAGTTCATGTAGCAGCCACTATACACATTTTCAAGGAAAGCTGATAGATAAAATCATTACTGTTACCATTACTCAATATATAATTCAGATTGTATGAATTGAATCAAATCATACAATTAGACCCTATATCTTGATCACTACTGCAAGTCTGCAAGTTTTAACATTTCATGTAGATCTTGCATTCCTAACTGTGTAGATCCTAGACTTGAAACATTGTGCATCATGTGAGATGCATTTCCAAAGGTCATCCTCCCAGCCAATTCTTTTATTTATCATCCAATTTTGTTTTATTACACTTCTTTGTTACATTTCTTTTCTTATCCAATTTGCTTCTTTTTTATTTTGTTATTTTAATATTTCTGCCAATTTTATAACACGGCTATGAGACCAACCATGCTTTATGGAGCAGAATTGTGGACAGCCAAGAAACAACACATAAATGGAATGAGTGTGGCTGAGATGATGATGTGATGGATGAGTGGCAAGATTAAAATTCCTTTGTTTGTTGGGTTCACTGGCTCTGTGAGCTCTTCTCTTCCTTGTTTCTTTTGCCTTTTATGTGAATTATCATCTTCCAACCAAAATAAAAAGGAGATTAGAAAGAATAGAAAAAGAAATGAATCCATTCGCGGGAGCTTATGTGTAGCCCCAATAGGTGATAAAATGAGGGAACATCAATGTTGATGGTTCAATCATGTGTGACAAAGACCAATGAATGCATCAGTGGGAAGGATTGAGGTAGTGCAAGTTGAAGCTTTTAAAAGGTCAAAAGGAATGTGAAAATTAACTTGGATTTAAGTAGTGAGGAAAGACAAGTGCTTGTGATTCAATGGCAGATTTGGCCCTAAATAGAGTGGAATGGCTGAATGAGAATCGTCTAGCTGACCCCAAGTAGCTGAGATAAGGCTTTGTTGTTGTTTGTTTGTCTGTCACTCTGCCAATTGAATTGTTCCTTATTTATTTATTTATTTTTCTGGCAAATGGGTATGGTTCCATGACATGCATTTGTAGTGTAATGTTCTAATAGTATTACTATGGTTTCTCAGTTTTGGTTTCTGTATTTAGCTTTTGGTTCCTAGAGTGATATCATTGATTCCCACATCAAGGTTCTAGCTGTGCGTCTTTTGTTTTTTATCTTTCCACCATCCTTGGACAATGGACCCTACGATAGCTATTGGCTCAGGAAATTGTGAAGGGGAATTATCCATTCTCCATAGTTTCTTACTACTGCTTCTGGCTTTGGTTCTTCGATTGAGGAATCTTCTTTCCTGGTTGCTCTTGCTCTGGTTGCTGATGAGTTCCCACTTTGAGCTGCTACTACCTTGACTATGTTTACTTGTTTAGTCCATCTTTAATGCCACTAGTTACAACAACAACAACAAACAGCCTTGTCCCAACTATTTGGGGTCTGTTACACTTATCGGGTTCCGCCATTCCGCTCTATTTAGGGCTATATCTGCCATTAAATTACAAGCTGCCATGCCTCTCCTTACCATTTCAACCCAGATTAATTTTGGCCTTCCTCTAGTCCTTTTAGCGCCTTCCAACTTGCATCATCTCACTCCTCACTGGTGCCACTAGTTCCATATTATTGATAACTTTTGTACTCAGGACTTCTGATTCTTCAATATATCGATATGAATTTAAACAATAAGAAATTATTTAGTATCATATTTAGTAAATGCATATTTTTTAAACTTAATATAGTGCAGATAATTGTATTCCTAGCTGCTCCCACTATCTGACTTTTTTGAGAACCACCCATGTCCTTGTTTCTGATTCTGATCTCCCAGTTTGTGCAACAAAGCTTTGGTATTCAACTGTCGGAGTTGAGATATTTGGTGTATAATAATTGATACTGACAAACTCATATCTTTGTATTCAGTTTTTTATTGTTCCTTTTTTAATACAAAGTCGTTTATAAAAAGAAAAAAAATTACTGACAAGCTCATAAAACACATGCACAACCCATTGAACAATAGAATTATACAGTAGATACTATAACTTGAATTTTTTTTTTTATGAATAACTATAACTTGAATTTTGGATTTCTGTAACTTTTGAAATTTAGATGCTTCTAAATTTGAGGACCATATCTTGGAAATTTAAAGGTTTTTTTGCAACAAACAAGGGAGGGTTGGTGGAAAAGTCTTTAGGCATGGCTATCTAAATCCCTTCCATACATGACCCCCCCTTTTTAGCCACGTGGAGGGATGATGTGGCCAATAAGACTGTCCATATGGATGGAAACTATCTGGATTGACCATTTGTATGGTGCCTCACCTTGGCAGCTGCAACTTGGGCAGGTTGGGTGGGGTTGAGGGCCTCAAACCCGAACTTACCCAACTCATACTCAACCTGAACTGCAATTCTCTAACCATAGCTTATTTGGGTTGGATTAGGTCAACTTTCATTCGGATTGGATGAGTTAGAGCTATTACCCTTGGTTACACCTGTAAAATCAGCAGCTCCAAGTCTGTAATCGTTGGCAGTTTTAATTTTTCCAATAAAAAAACTCCTTACAAGGCAAAAACTAGTAATTTATATATCCTCTAAAATTTAGAGGGTAGTTTGATTATTTACAAAATTACAATTATAATAACTTGAAACTCCTACAACCAAGAATTATGCAAGGCACATGGTTTAAGGGCTGGGTTTGGGTTTTGTCATTATCCTGAGTCTTCAATTCAAACCCTGAACATTGCTGCACTGTGGGAGCTAATATTCCACTTTGTAGGTTGGGTTCAGGTTGAGCCCGCCCAAGTTGTACCCATATGACCTTGGTCCACCATGGCTTTATGCCCCATCAATTGTTGGACTTCTCCCACTAGCAATGGCTGTTGAAGTTTCACATATTATTTTCAAATTGCCCAGAAAGTGGATTTTTTTTAGGTTGGCACTTGCCACATGACGAAAAGGTAATGCGGCAAACACATGGAACTCATTTGGTTCTGCATCTAATCAGCTGCATGTAATAATCTGGTCCATGTGACAAGAGCTGTCCTCAGGTCCAAGTCTTTAAATGTTTGGGATGAAAATCTTTTAGTTGACACACAAATCTCTTATTGCCCGCTTTTATTTATTTTTTTATTAGTATGCCTGCTGTTTTTTTGTTCCAGGTTGGTACTCGATTGGTAATTGGGTTGGATTTGGATTGTGCAACTTCGAACTGGCCCAACCCTGTCCATTTCCACCCTTACAAGATATTTGAATTTGCTCTCACTTCTGGTTGATCTGTTATGTGGCAGGTACCATTGTATGTGGCGACTAAGATGGCATCAATCAGGAGATCTTCCTTCCTTGTACCATCAACAGATGGTTATGCTCGGGCTGCCATGCGCTGGATAGGCTATGAACCACGTTGCACTCCGTACTGGCCGCATTCTCTGTTATGGGGTTTAGCAAGCTTGTTGCCAGAATATATCATTGATACATGGCGTCTGGGGTACTGCCTTAAGATTCGCAAGAAGGGACAACTTAAGGACTCAAGGAAGAAGGAATGAACGGTCTCTGTTTTGTCGTGGTTGGTTTGGGAGAGGTGGGCTAGTTTTGGCTGTCTGTTAGTGAATCTAGGTTCGCAAGACTGTAATATTTAAACTCTAATTGGATCTCCTTTGTTTACTTGGTTAAACGTGATCTCTTCTTCTAAATTTTATCTTCTTGTCAGTTCATCATAGGTGTATTGCTTTGATATGTACTACTCTTTGCTTTTTTCCGATTTGGCTCATCTTTTTTGTTAGGGTGCCTCCAGGTTGATCTCCTTCAAGGAGTTCTGTACCTTAAATTTCCTTTGGATGCCTGTCAATTGTTAACTGGCTATGGTTTCGAGTGTGGTAAGGTGTTCTTTTAGCCTCCTTGAATGGTCTGCTTCAATGGAGCCCATACGTCATGAAAGATGAAAGGGGGTTACTCTGTGCCAGTCTGTTGGTTGGAGGTTCATTCACATGTTCCTAACTACAAGGTCATATTGTATGGGATTCTGGCTGAGGGTGCCCAAATCTGCCAAACAGTTTAGATGTCTGGCCTGAGGGGTAGCGCAATTGGCCAGGATCACTCGGGAAGCGGAGGTCCTGAGTTCACAATGCACCCTAGGGTGAAAAAAAAAAGAACCCAATTTACCCAGTGGATGGGACTTGGGAGAGGCAGGGAATCCATGGGACTTGAGAGAGGAAGGGAATCCATGTGCCCGAGTACTTAGCGTTGTTTTCATATGTACCCGAACCTTTAAACCTGGCCGCACCTTCACAGCACCTTCACTGCGGTTGAGGGTTGAAGTAATCTAAGAGGGTAGTACCGAACTGAGCAATTCAATTATACCTGTACCATGTTGCACTCTTTACTAGTCGCTTTGTTATCCCTGGTTTCGTTTGTTTACAAGGGAAGTTAAAAAGTTGTGAGAAGGTAAAATAACTTTTCCAACCACACAAGTGTCTATATGTTTAATTGTATGGAGTAGGGCTGTAAATGGAGTGAATTCAAAACGGATGTTTAATTGTATGGAGTAGGGCTGTAAATGGAGTGAATTCAAAACGGATATATATACATTCGTATTTGTATTCATTTACATAATTGAATATCAGATAAGATTATATTATTCTACGTATCTAATTTTATTCATCTAATGTGTATAGTCTTATCTATAAGATAAATTTATATGAATATTTAGCTGGAGCGGATGTATAGATGTATTCAGTTCTTATAAACAAATATTTGTTAAAAGAAACGAATATTTAAATGAACCGAATATAGATGCTTCCGTATTCACCTTAACAGATCTCATATGAACCAAATACAAATGCTTAGACGGATAGTTGACAGCCCTAGTTTAGAGATCGCTAAATCAAAATTTTAAGATTTACTAATTTAACTTTCTGTAAAAAATCGTATTATGGGAAGTTTCCATTATTGTAATAAGTAAAGAGGAAAAACATTTCACTTAAATTCACTGGTAGAGAGGAGACCATAATTTTTTCTGAGGGTTTTTTTTTTTTGTATTGTCAGGTAGTGCAGGGGGAGACCAATTATTGTAAATGGTTTCTATAATTTATCAAAAAAAAAAGATGCCTCCATACAATACAATGCTAGATGAAGGATGGCTTGGCTTCTGTGAGCACAGAAGCTGTGCATAATGCATGTCGGGGGGCTGAGAACACTCATTCCAGCATTGAAAAGTGATTTGCATTTTTTTGTTCCTCGTTTCCTCACACCACCACGCTGACACTAATGGTTTTTTGAATTTGGTGCCTCTTTAAAGGGAGCTTCTAAATACAACCAAAAAAATTTCTTTTCACACCCCAGTTTTAAAAATTTCAATAGTTACTCTTGATAAAATTACCTTTATAACCCTGCTAACCTAAATACCAAAAATCTAATTTCTTTTCACCCCACCCCTCTCTCTCTCCAATCATTAGAATGAACAAGAAGAACCACACCATTCCAACGACAGCAATAACATCGAAATCCACACCGATAGCAACAATCTTTTGATTCCAGTGGTTACAAACACAAATTTGGTGATCAGTGCAAAGAAACGGCAAATGACTTGGGATTGGCAAAAAAAAAAAAACCTAAAATGGTAAGTTTTGTATAAATCTTTGTAAAATATTGTTTTTTTAAAATAATTTGATGCTACAAAATTGCAATGGTAGTGTATATTCTTTCAAGTTTTTTTCCAAAAAAAAATTGACATTTTTTCTATTCCCTCCCCCCTAGAACTGGGTTATTCAACCACACATGGCTAAACATAGGCTCTGTAAAAAAAAATAAAAGAAAAAAAATGCTGGATTTTGTTGAGAAAAACATGAAAAAATATACACCACTGCAATTTTGTAGCATTAAATCATGAAAAAAAAAAATCTTTTACAAAGATTTATACAAAACTTATGTTTTATTGGGTTTTTTTGGCCTATCACGAGCCATTTGCCGTTTCTTTGCACCGATTCAATCTCTTTGTCACTGGATTTGCATTTATAACCATTGAAATCAAAATAGTGCCGCCATTGGAGTGGATGTCACTGTTGTTGGCGTTAGAGTGGGAAGTGCTCTTCTTCTTGTTTGTTCGAATGGTTGGAGATAAAGAGGATGAGTGAGGTGAGAGGGGTAAATTTTGAGATGAATGGGTTATAATAATGAAAGGGTGTGAAAAGAAAATTAGGGGTGTAAAGAGAACATTTTATAGTATATTTAGAAACCCCCTCTTTAAAACAGGGTACAAATGTTAAGTTGAATACTTCTTTATGGGATTGGTGCACCTTCTTGCCTGATACATATGTATTAGACTTGAGAGCTTTCTTGATTTAGTCTATCTAGAAAGTTAGGAATGACAAAGTCTTCAATAAGGAGCTTCCTCTTGCTAGCAATATCATTCAAAAGGCAACTTCAATGTACAATGAAATCCTTTTGGTCTTTAACAACTCATTGGATGGGGCACTCAATGAAAACTCTTCATTATCCCCAAAAAATGCAATCTTATGTTTTAATTGGTCTCTTCCTCCTCAAGACATAATAAAATAAAGCCAAAAGATCAGCTCAAGCAAGATTTCTGCAAGCATGCGTAAACATCTTGCTCGAGCTGTCATACATCATAAAAAGGAAGGCAAAATCATAAGCTATACTTGGGTTTGATTTCTTTCTCTTTTTTGTTCCACATGGCAGCTCGAGCAAGATTACTTGCGGATGCTTGTAGAAACCTTGCTTGAGCTGATATTTTCCCTAAAATAAATGTAGATGGAGCCATGATGGAGAACATATGTCATAAGAAGTTTTGTGAGTTACACACAAGAAAGGAAAAAGGCTCTAGTAGAAATCATGAGAGTTACACACAAGAAAGGGA
>JAOXJP010211783.1:0-11864 GCA_025762735.1 Platanus orientalis
CTAGAAGGACTAGAGGAAGGCCAAAATTGACCTGGGTGGAGGTAGTAAAGAAGGACATGGCAGCTTGTAATTTAACAGCAAATAAGGCCCTAAACATAGTGGAATAGCGGAACAAAATTTGTGTAGCCGACCTCAAATAGTTGGGATAAGTCTATTTGTTATTGTTGTTGTTTTGAAAACTGGACCGAACTAGATAGTCTAATTTGGTTTGACTAAATCTAGCACCATAAAAGATTTTATAGAAGCTTAAAACCATAATATGACAAAAACCTCATATAACCGGTAAAACTGGTCAAAACTGATGAAAATCGCCGATTTTTTACAAATCCAGTTTTAATAAAATTAATTAGTTTTTTTTGTTAGCAAATTAAAAAAGAAAAAAAATTAGAAACCTATTTGTGGGCATTGTGGAAAGACTGGGTGGTCTGCCCGCCCCACTTCAGGGAAGAACCAAAGCCTGACCTTGTCCGACCTCTGAGCTTGATTTTTGGAGTCACCACCAACTCATGTTTTTATAGGCGGGATTGGACGCCTACCTCCTTTCCCTCTGGAAAAGAGGATACAGGCTTTTTAGGGCCTGAGCTAGGCACTTGGGCCTAAGGTTGATTCTCTAACTGATTTAGTTTTCAAGGATCTGGGTAAGCTATTTAATTACAATTGAGGAAGGTATTAAGCTCCCCAATTACCCACCTTTTAAGGTAGCTCCTTTAACCTAACAATTTCCAAATGCCAATAAGTAAAAAGTGAATAGACAATGTTCTTTTGATTTTTATTGGTCGAGACCACTCTTGTGGTATGATCATTGCAATTGAACCTGGGATAGTCTCTGACTACCTACATACCCGATTTTATATAATTCTGTGTTCCTAGGGTTTCGTCAGGATCAAACTACATGTAGTTCTGATGTTTGTAAGTTTCGATAGTCAAGTACATTTGACTGTGAGACTGGTTCAGGGTAGGTTCATTTTAGGGTTTTTTTATACTTACAGAGTACTCCCCAGTACTAAATCATGTTAGTAAAAAGGGGGTTACGACTATGTTATACCAATTGGAATGTTTTAGGGACCTAACTGAGCTATGGCTGAGTCCTAAGGTCTTTGGGTCGTGAACCAGTACAACATGACCCTAGGGTAAAGTGGAAACTTATAAAAAATCAGGAACGATTTTAAAAGCAATGATTGGGTTGGGTTACTTAGTCGAATCACACTGATGTAGTAGCCACAACAACAGCATTATCTCCCAAGTAAAATTCAGGTGTTAGATACTTAGATGTTTGATGTTGAACTTGGTCTATGTTCAAAAATTAGAGAAGGGTTTTGGAGGTTGGAAGAGGGGTTTCCTATGATTTTGGACTTGTGGGGTTTCATTATACCTATTAATTTATCAGAAAAGGGCAATATTAGAATTTTCTAATCAGTACACCTGATCTTCATGTGTACACCTAATCTTTTAGTACGTCTGATCTTCATAATAAAGTTATTTCAGGGGTACTATCCCAGATGGACCCCAGTTGGTCATTTCAGTAAGTCTTAAGGTTTTTCAAGGGTTTGTGGGTCTTTTCATACCATAGAGCCCACAAGGACAGAAGGGTAAGGATTTCGGATTAATACACCTAACTTCAGGCTATGCGCTTGATCTCAAGGAGTACGCTTGATCTCAAGGTGTATGCTTGAAATAGGCTGTATGCCTGAAATTTAACTCAATTAAAGTTTAGGTGTACTATGGACAGTCCGCACTTAAATGGGCATATCTCTCTCCATAAAACTAGGAATTGAGCTTGGTTTATCTCTTTGGAAAGCTGAGAAAGAGATCTTTCCAACAAGGTATAATGAGCATAGGGTGCGGGTATGCCTAAAATAGATGTACTCCTGATCTTTAACTCAATTAAAGTTCAAGCGTACAGGTTTTTCAAGTATACTAGGTCTAGGCAGCAGTCCAGCAGCCTGAGTTTTTGGGTTTTTCGGCTACCTCTTGAAGTCCAATGGGTCTCAAATTTTATGGTGGGATAGTTTAGGACCTTAGGTATGTCTCTAAAAAATTTCATACCCATTGGCTAAGGATAAACCCTTTTTTGGAATTTCCAAAGGGGGTGGGTTCTGTGCAGTTTTGCACAAACCTCTGTGAAATCCGGGGCTTGTGAGGCCTATTCCCAGAGTTATATACATAGGGTTAGGCTCAGATTTGGTGGAGAACATATTTAGGATGTTGTTAAGCTACTGTAAAAATTTGAGAGAAAAAAAAATTCAATAGAATAAGTCAGCAGAGTTCCTAGTTAACTCAATACAAAATCTCAAATGATATCATCTACCTAGTCATCCCAAATTAAAGACAAGTTTTCCCAGTAACTCAGACGAGTTTTCATGGAACTTGATCGAGTGACTCATTTTTAAGACGTATATATACTCTAACTCGTATCAATCATCAAGGAGAGAGTTCTCTTTTATGGCAAAAGTAAACCTAGCCATGAATCAGATAAGCTCTTGCTATGTGCCTGTCTTTGCACTGCTTCAAAATGATTTTCCATCATTGTGATAAGGTCTCTACAACTTTGCCAATCAATTTTTTAACAATTTCAAAAAAATAGTGTGATTGAGATGAGGGGATTTTACCCAAAAAAAACAAGAAGAAGAAACAAAAAGAAATGGAAGGGGGAAAATAGGGCGTGAATGAGAAGGGATGATTTTACCCAGAAAAATTGAGAAGAAAAATTAGACCGTGACTAAGAAGGGGGAATATATCAAAAAAAAATAATGAGAGAGAGAGAGAGAGAAAGAATACCTGGTTGATCTAGGAGGATGAAGTACAGCCAGGTTTAAACCTGTTCTGGCGTAGAGAAGTTGGGTTTTTTATAAAGTTGTTGCTCTATTTTAAATACCTTTATAACTTATATTATATTATAATTATTTTTTAAAAAATATTTGACCAGCTGGTGACCAAGGGCGAGTTACCTGGTTAGTCGGATTTGTAGACCTCCAAGTCACCGGGCCAATCCAAGTTTTTAAACACTAGAAACAACATACCAACGAAGGAAGAAGGAGAACTAGATAAAACAAATCCCCTGCAACAAGCTTATAATACATTAACTAGAAACGATTTGAATCCCTGAAAATTAGGGATTAGTAAAGTGTTATTATCGATTAGGGATTAATTTATAACTGTATGTTATAAATGTATAACTAAGCCGATGATATGCCCTTGTTTTCAATTATTTTAAAATACTTTATTGTTTAACAAATTCACCAAATGACATGGACCATCTGGCAAATTTCTTTTTTAAAATTACTATTTTTTATTTTTTTTTTATTTTTAATATGAAGGAAAGAAATATCCAGTTCATTGGCCTTGTCTGTTACAAGGTAAACTATGGGAAAATGAGGGAAACTGTACTTTAATCCCACTTTCATGCAAACTGATGCATGGAAATACCAGATAGGAAAACTTGGTAAAACTACCTAGGGTGTTGAACCTTTCCCATGTTTTACCATTTCTTCATAGAAGGAAATGAACAGTAATTTTTCTTTTCTTTCCCTTTCTCTCTTTTTTTAAGGTAGTTTTATGTTTCCCACATTTTCTAATTTCCCATAAAACTATGGGTTAACGGGGCACTCACGGGGCAAAGAAGAAGCAACATTCTTAAAATATTTGCATATTATTAAAACCATAGTTATTAAACCCGGACCAGACATTGACCCGGCTAAGAAGCTGAGTCATCGATTCAACCAGTGAGTCACTGGTTAAACCACAGGGTCAATTAAAATATTAAAATATTTAAACATTTTTATAAAAAATAAATATATAATATAATGTGTTGAAAAAATATATATTACAACTTTAAATCACATATTCGTAAAAACATACATAAACTTGCATGATAAAAATGAAAGTTTTGTTTAAATTATTATGTTTCGGTGATAGAAAGAAAACATAAGATGGTATCGTGGTCTAATGGTTAAGAGATTATGCTTTAAATCTAGTTTCCTAGTTCAAATTGTAATGGAAGTAGTTTTTTATTCTTTAATACCCGAATTTCAAAAGATGGTTTGACAGGTCGGGTTGGATGGCTCAAAAAAACCGGCCAGGTTTGAATGGATTACTGACAAAAACAATCCAATTGAAAACCCGGACCGATTTAGGTGTTGGGTCACCGGTTTACTGGTTCAATTGGCTGGTCCGGTCCGGGTTTAATAACTATGCTTAAAACATTCTTCTTAAAATATTTGCCCATTGCTATTATTCTTAGAAGAGAAGCTGAAGAGTGTCGAGAGAGAAACAGAGAGGAAGACAAAAGGCTGCAGCGACGAGCGACACCGAAGGTAAAAAAAATTCCTTCTTTTCTTTCTTGGTTTCTCATTTTTTTTCGCCAAATACTATGAGTTCGTCGAATTTTTTGGCGATATTCTGATTTTTTTTTATAAGTCGTCGTATGTCCATAATCTTCTTCCATCGATCTGTCGATTTGGACTTTTTATTATTCATTTTGAGTTTGATCAATTGAAGATTTGAAGCGCTGTTGTAAGTTCATTAGTGTCAAATACGATCATTGTGATTTTCTTTTCATATTTTTTTGGGATTTTTTTTCTTAAATTTAATGTTTTTTCTGTATTTTCATATGTTCCTTAAGTTCTGAGTTAATAACTCGACATGATTCAGAGTAAACTTGATTTTGCCAGTAATAAAACAGGTTGCAAACTCCCGTTGGGTCATATTTGAAGTACAAATGAAGGCTTCAGATGCAACATCCATGTATATTCTATCCCCTCCAAATGAAAATGTATGCCAAAGCCAACTAATATCGCTCAATGCTGCGGCTCAAGAAGGAAATATAGACGCCTTGTATTCAGTACTCCAGGAAAATCCTTTTATTCTGG
Source organism: Platanus orientalis (assembly GCA_025762735.1). Lineage (NCBI taxonomy): Eukaryota > Viridiplantae > Streptophyta > Magnoliopsida > Proteales > Platanaceae > Platanus > Platanus orientalis. Next base: position 4,869 of record JAOXJP010211783.1, read on the forward strand.
AGACAATAGATCGGATCCCGTTTACCGATACTCCTTTACACACTGCTGTAAGGCATGGGCAAACCTCTTTTGTGAAAGAAATTGCAAAATTGAAGCCTTCATTTGCAAGAAAGCTTAACCAATATGGATTCAGTCCCCTGCATCTGGCTTCAGAAAATGACAATGTTGAAATAGTGAAAGAGCTTGTGAAACTAGACAAAGACCTCCCTCTTCTCAAGGGAAGAGAGAATATGAAGCCGCTTCACCACGCAGCCATGGAAGGTAACATGGATGTTTTGAAAGAGCTGCTCAGTGTTTGCCCAGATTGCATTGAAGAGTAGACAGTTCGGCATGAAACTGTTCTTCATCTTGCAGTGAAATATCGCAAATTGGATGCCCTAAAATTCTTGGTAGAAGAGCTGAGTCGACTCCACAAACAGAAGCTTGTGGATTGGAAGGACAAGGAAGAAAAAAATGTCATGGAGCTTTCACGCGAATCACAGCAACTCCAGGTTTTCCCCTTCTATTTTTTTTTAATATACTTTTGCTATGGTCGTCACTGTTTTCGTTGTCTTATTCATGCACTGTCATGCACATATGCTTGAAATGCTGCCAAGTGCTCTATCCTCTTCAGCGACTAAATGGAAGAATCGGTTTTTGGATTGCTTTAGAGTCTCAAAGAATGAGCGGGATGCAATATTGGTAGTTGCTGTTCTAATTGCAGCAGCAGCCTTCCAAGTCGGAGTCAACCCTCCCGGTGGTCTTTGGCAGGATAACGACATCCCCAGTGCCAACAATAATACTGTCACTGCATCATCGGATAAGCCACACATAGCTGGAACGTCGGTCCTGGCTTCCCGATCCAAGTTCGTTTACTTTATATTATTATGTTACAACACTACGACGTTTCTCATTTCTTTATTGGTCATCCATGTAAACACACCAGGATTGACTGTCATTCACGTGGGCATAACAAATTTGTGGGTTGCTTATAGTATTTCAGTAGCGTTTGTTTGGCCCATGGGTTCTAAAGATGAGTTCACCCGACCTGAAACACTGGTGAATTGTTGCCCTGGTGATATACATTCCAGTGTATATTTTCTCTTGCATATCGACCCTGCCTACATATACAAAGAAATTACGTTCCTTCTTGGAAATAATACATTCTGTAGCAGGTGGGGTGAAAGAAGAATCATAGTTGTTTCCTTTCATGTCTATCTAATTCTCCACAACGTTCCTATGTTTGTAATCATCTAAACTAGGATTGGAGTAGTTTTTTTATTTTTATTTTTTTGGGGTATGAAGTATTTGAGTTCCTTGCAAAACCTAAATGGTCGAAGTGAAAAAGTACTCTCAAAAAAGAGTGATGAAGTGAGGAGGTGCTACTTGTATACTTTTGGTCCCCGATTATTAAGTATCTGCCATGCATCTTATTGTTGGCCTTTTTTAAATATCAACGCGGGCATCACAGAACATTTGCTTCGCTTTTGTATTTATTTGTTTTGTCTCCTTTGCAAAGCAAAAAAAAAAAATGCTCCAGCACATAGTTGCCTGCAGGGGCGGAGCCACATAGGAGAAAAGGGGGGCAGTGGCCCCCCTCAATGTTTGAGTACACTCTTGTCGTAGCTGCCCCCCCCCCTCCCCTCTCTCACAATGTCTGAGTATTCTTGTAGTACTAATGGACCAAATAAATTTTTTATCTGATTGGAATCAGCCCCCCCCCCCCCTAATGTGGGAATACCCATGATTGAAGTCAGTTGCCCCTCCTAACCAGAAAATGAGTTCGCGTCACCTCTAATCTAACTAGTACCAATCCATTTTCTGCTCTGGATGTGACACAATGTCTGACAAATGGTGCATTAGCAAATTTCATCCAATCGACTATCCATTTTATTCCATGTGAAATCACCTGGTGTCTAGGACAGAACATTTATTTTGATTAATAAATACACAAGTACATCTTAATTGTATATTTACCATAATACTCTCCTTTGACCCATGTGTATTAGCACAAACACCCTTTGTAAGGCCACATGTCCCACACTAATTGCTAATAGAGTGGTACCTATCCATTGAGACTAGAGATGATTTAAAATCCCGGAGAATCCTTGCCCTCGGATTAGGTGCACCCCTTAATGGGTGCCAACAGTGTGCCCACAACTAACAAGTTACATGTCACATTGAAAAAGTGATTTACACTTTTTGGGGGGTGCTTTTCACTTTTTGATGTGATGTGTCACCCTCTAGTTGTGGGCGTACCATTGGCACCTGTTAAGGGAGCGCACATAAGCTTTTGGCTTGCCCCCTCCCCCCCTACGTGAAAATCCTGGCTCCGCCCCTGGTTGCCTGAATCACCATCCCTAGCTGATACAAATTATGAATTAACTAGTTTGAATCAATTCTTGATTTATAGGTAATCAATGTAAATGACACTATGTACAAAAAAATTAAAAGAAAAGAGAGAATAAGGAAAACCATTTCGAGTTAGTTGAAATTCCTGTAGAACTAGGGGTGAGCATGGGCTGGGCCTGGGAATACCACGCCCAAGCCTGTTATATTCCCTTACGAGTTGTTTCTGGGCCTGCGCCCAAAATATTTTTAATATCCAGGCCCGAGCTCGGACTTAATTATCTTGTCAGGCCTCATGCCAGACCATATTTTCTCAGAAAAAAAAGCTACCTCTAATAAGTATTGAACTTAAGACATGTTCTAAATTAAACACTACCAATTGAGCTATCTCGGGCCAAATTTCGGCCAGGCCCAAGTCCATGCTCACCCTTATTTAGAGCTAACTAATAACTCATTCAAATGAATTTCATAATACAAGTGTTAAACTTTTTTTTTTGGTGTGTGGTTTTTTGTTCATGCTACAAAAAGCTTCAAAAAAGTTTACTACAACGGTCTACATTACCCTTCGTAAGATGAATTGCAATCTATCACTATAATTTGTAATATTTTTTTTACAGAAAAAAAATTGTAGCTTATTTGCTCTTTACCCAACTTTTTTTAAAAAAAGCTTGTAGGTATATCATCTCTTTACACGCTTTTGTAAATAGCAAATACTTTGTTTCTATAGTCGAGAAAGTAATGACTTTCTACATCCTTGGGACCCAATTCATTGTTGCACTATCTAAAGTGAAGATGTAACTTCTAATACTCTGTTTTCTATCTAGATCTCTTGTCATATCATTATCAACATATCCTTATGGGAACAAATGTTCTCTCCAGGATTTTGTATGTCTTACCATGTCTTACACACAAGGATTGGGTGCATAGGATTAAAACTGTAAAAACAATTTTCAAATGAAAAAAATGTCTACCCATAAAAATGGGGTGTATGGAGTTAAAAATGTGAAAAAAAAAAAAAAAAACGTTCAAATGAACATTTTCTCTTTATTTAAAAGAGGCACCACATGTAATACCCTACATGTAAATTGGTAACTTTTAAACTTAATTTTTACATTTAAATAAGGAATACATAAGTCCTCATATGAGTGGGAAATGATAGGTAAAATGTAGTTTTTAGGCAAAAATACATCACTCGGTGGAGCAAGAAGCAGAGGAAGTGTTAGAGATTGATTTAAAAACTCCAAGAAATTAATTTGGAGGGTAAAATACCTTGGGAAATGTGACAACTTAGTACAAGTGGTTTGGAGTAGCCTAAGAACCAAAAAAAATATAAAAGGACAAACTAGTAGAAAACCACTAGTTGGCTCGGGCCACCAAAAGTGGTGTACCGAGCCAGTTGCTTTTTGGCAGATCCAATAGCAGGCTGACTTGGTCCACCACTTGTGGTGGCTTGAGCGAGAGCTCTATATCGATCCACCAAAAAGTGTGGACCAAGCCATAGCACTATGACTTTTTTGAAGAAGAAGAAGAAATCTTACGATTTCTTGTTTTGGAGAGTGGGATCCACCAAACTTGACCCAAAACCCTAGAAATACACCAAAAGAAACCCTAATGACCTAAGAGAGACCAAAAAGGAAAGGAAAAGAGAGAGAGAGAGAGAGAGAGAGAGAGAGAGAGAGAGAGAGAGGAAGAGAAGAGTATTTTGGGAAGAAGGGGAAGAACAACCCCAAATTGTATAAGGTAATTAAGCCATGAAAGCTCATCACCTCCATGAAAAACATAATTTAGTTTTGGGATTTCTCGTAGGTTTACATGAGATTTCATAGTACTAAGTATTTTATGTCTTGTATGGTATAAAGAAGGAGGATTTGTAGGATTCTTTGAGAAAGAAGCAGGATTCTTTGAGAAAGAAGCTCAAAAGAAAAGGGTTCTACAAGAGGAAGCATAGATCTAAGAAGAAGTTTTCAATGGAAAATTGTGAACTAAATCCATTTTAAATCTAGAGTTTTCCGAATGCAAATGGATTTACGCACTTTTCTTATGAAGTATTGAAATTGGTTTTGACATTGATCCTATTATGAGATTTAAAAGAAATTAGTGGATTTCTTATGTGTATGAAAATCGAAAAATATATTTAAGATCATAGTTCCTTATGTGCTCTAGGAGGGTCAACCATCTCATATTTACATTCTGGTTTACTTAAATTGAAGTATTTTGTATCCATAAGCTCATATTGATTTATATGTTGAAAATGTTTCATTGAAGTTATTGCATAGGTTGGAAAATGAGCTTCTAAACAAATCATGCGTTGGAATGAAATAATATTTTATAGAAAACAAGAAAATGAAAAATGAGAAGAACTATGCAATCAAGTTAAGTGACAAGAAAACCAAAGACAAATGATAATGAAACATTAATGAATAATATGAGAAAAAAAATAAGAAAGTGAGAATTTAAAACCTTGTCATTGGGGGTTAAACAATGACAAAGATCCTATCAGTAGGAGTTAAACAATGACCTATCATTGGTGTTAAACAATGACCAAAATCTCATCATTGGGGGTTAAACAATGACCAAGATCCTATCATTGGAGGTTAAACAACGACTAAGATCCCCATTGGGGATTAAATGATGCATAAGATCACACTATTAGGGGTAAATGTTGACATAAGATCCCACCAGTGGGGGTTAAACGATGGCATAAGATCCTATCATTGGGGGTTAAATAATGACCAAAATTTTGTCATTGGAGGTTAAACAATGACTAAGATCCCATCATCGGGGGTTAAACGATGGCATAAGACACTAAGAAAGTGACAATTCAAAAGCTATAAAAAGAAATGAATGTGAACAAATATGATATCAAAATGAAGAGAACTCATGTAAAGAGAAGAGAAAATGAAAAAAATACAAGAATTACACATGAATTGATAAGAGAACGAAGTGAAAAGAAGGTTCAAATAAGCAAGCAAGAAAGTACATAAGTATAAAAAGAAGTGAAATTACTAAGTTATGATAAGAAAGTGAATTTACATAAGCCTTATAAAGAATGTGTAATAATATAAATCCTAATGAAAGAAAGTTGTAATAGTATGAAGCCTAATGAATTAAAGAATATCTAAGATATGGAAAAAATGGAAATTGTGTAGATTTTCTGGTAATAGGAGATTATTGATTTCATTGCTTACCTATTACACATCTCATACATTTATTTCAACACTTTAAGTTTCAAATTCGTATGCTATTTTGTATCTTAAATGTCATGTCCTACTTGATTATATTCCATGTATGTTTTATACAACTACTTATGATCCCGCCAAGCTCACCCAAGTGACACCATTTTTCAGATTGAGCAATACTAAACAAGTGCATACTTGGAGGCCTATGAGGGATGAAGAAAAGCACGAGAAAAAATGCTAGTTTTCGATTTGTTATGTTACAGGTTAGTACACTATATTGATGCATTTGATCTTTTGGATTTGAATATTTCAATTAATGGTAATTGATGTATTGATGGATATGGCTACATCTATTTTAATGATGTTTATTGGAGATTGTACTCTTTTATTTTGATCAAATATGTTAACGAAGGAAAAATAGATGGAATGAATGGAATTTGATCATTTCCAATGTGTATACATGTATGAATGTTAAAGACCACTTGTCTGTTGCATAAGGTATAATGGTAGTTTATGATGAATGGACATTACTTAAAGGATTTCCACTGCAAACTAATTAGTGAATGGTATGTGTCATGCCTCAAAACCCGCACATGGAAACATAGTATAATATATGAAAACACGCGACATCACGGATCTCCAAGTGTGACCTCATGGGGTGGGGGTTCTTACTTATCATCATAAGTTGCATCATGTATTTTTTTTATTTCTTTGTCCAATTAAACATCCTCAAATACCAATAATATTAGCAGCGGAAATTAAACCATAAACTTTTATCCATCATCAATAAGTGCAGCGGAAATATACAAACATACATTTTAATCTACATAGTGAAAAATATCAACTAATCTCAAATCATCCATATCATAAAAACTACTAATCTCCAGAGTCAACAATGATCATCCAATTAGTTAACATACAAATCAATCTCATCAAACTAGAAACTACTCGGTAACCATATATAAATCCATGTCTCATACATAGATGTGCTGCAAATAAACTAAATAGAAAGTAAACAAAATGAATGGTCCTCTCGTCCAAGTAAGCCAAATCTCGGGTTACACCTGCAAAAGGAGATACACTACAGAGATGCATCTGAAATGATTTTTTAAAACATGGGTAAGTTATAAAACCCGTGATAGAACATACAAAATGTCCTAAGAAGTAAATTAAGCTATGCATGAGTATAACTCAGTAACAAATCGGAGCTTATGCATTGAACTAGTTATAACAATTATCAGTCTCTGATAAAGGTTGTTAAGTCATATGTAGTTTGTTTGTCAAAACACTTGTTTAATGTCCATGAGTCTTGTAAGCATCCAAAGTTGTGCATCAGAGTCAACTCCAAGTGAGGAAGACAAAGTGGACCAAAGACTTGAAGACTAAGACTGGAAGAAACCTCAAGATAGCCTCAAGACCTCCAAAGTAATCAAGGTACAATCATGCATACATAATGTGAGGAGTGTCATGAGAGTGGACCATAAAATAG
>JAOXJP010211794.1:0-11863 GCA_025762735.1 Platanus orientalis
GATGAATTTCTCACTAGATAATTTATTTTGTATATTCATACACATACAATAATTAGTAGGGTAATTCACTTACACATTAATGTCACATTTTCAAAATTAGATACACTAATGCACTCACCATAAATAGAAGATAGACATTAGAGTTGAACCGGTTTAAGTAGGTAATTGCGTATACGCGTGGACTAGCGTGCCTAACACCTTCCCTCGTCCATAACCGAACCGCTTACCCAGAAGCCTCTACATAGACCCACCAAAATGGAGTCAAGCATTTCAAAATAAAATTTTAAAATAAAAAATGATTTTATTTTTAAAAATAGATGTCCAGTCACATCTTAAAAAGGACTGGTGGCGACTCCAAACCATTGTGGGTTAGGTCCATGATGAGTAGACCAATTTTCTAAGAGGCCCACCCATTGTGCAAAAACCGAGGCCCACAAGGTTCAATGGGAAACCAACCTGATAGCTTAAGGTTCAAGGGGAAAACGTGTCAAAATGTATCACCTACTTGTAAGCACAAATTTTAATTAATGAAATGTGTCACTTCCTATGGTGAGCCTAGAAATACAATTCTTGTAGATGAATGTATAGTTCTTACAGAAGGTATTTCCTATAAAACATATGCTTGTTACCTGTGAGTTAAACTCATGGATGATGGAGGATGAGAATGAAAATCTCTTAATGAGTTCTATAAACCTTGATTGGGTTGGGGCTTACAAAAAGTCTTGATTAGAAGACTCACCTATCTGAATGTGGAAGCTGGTCACTTCCTATGAGACCTAGGTTGTCTCTAGAACACTTCAGTAAACCGGGGTATAGTAAGACCTTAAATGCTAATCTAATTATGAAAATGAGTAAAGCCTTGCTTGGAGGACTGTGCGTGTGACAAGTTTTGGCTGTCAAAAAACTCAGTTTAATGATTATCTACTGACATAATTCGGACATGCTAAAGCTTGTCTACACTACATAAGGGTTCAAGGTTGATGCCACAATTACTTATGTGCGAGAACCTTACTTAAAGCCCGTTATAAAACCACTAAATAATTGTTTAAAATAAGTGGGGGATTGTTGAACATTTTAAACATAAGGGCCTGTGAATGCCCTATTTTCCAAAATGGAAAACAATGCAATTGCAGGACTACCTGAACGCACCTATGATTTTTCTATTTCTATGATTGTCTCATTCCTGACATTCATTGTCCTCCTACCATGCTGAGCTGCCTGACCACCTTCCTCTTTGAGCATTAAAGATTTCTTTGATCATCGCAAACCCTTACCAATCTATTGATAAACCAAATCCATGAAAACCATGGTCATCCCATGCTGCTCACCCAGTGTCTTAGATGCTGAACTAGTTAGCAAAGTTGACTGTGTTCCATGCAGCTAGGTGAATGAAACTTGAGGTGGTGAATGCTACTCTCCTCTCCTCTATATATATCGAACGTGGGAGAGGTAGAGAGCTGGCTGGTTGTTGAGAGAGAGTTTCTATCGCTGAGGAGTTCTCTCTAAAGATTAGTAAAATATTTTCTTGCTTTACGTGTTCTCCTCCTCCTCCTCTCTTTCTCTCCTCTCATCCTCTCCCACTCTCTCCTTGTCATTCACCTTCACTTCCTTTGTTGGCCGTGACCTTACTTGTGGTTATAGAGATCTCAGCTTTGGCCTTGAGGTCTCTAGTCTTCACTTTGATCTTAACTGTTGAGAACTCGGCTACAGCCTTGAGGTCTCCAATCATCACTCCTCTAGGGACCGCATTTTCTTCCTAGAGATTGTGCTTGTCCCAAAGAGTTGAGGTGGCTCGATTCTTGGTGTTGTGAAAACACACCTCGTATCTTGAGTGTATTGTTGATTCGGGCATTAACGAAAATGTTATGCTACCAAAATTTTGTCAAATCTAAATAGACAGTGACACCAGACTTTAAGTAATGACAAAGGCTTATTTGTCTCTACTGGAGAGTGCAACTCTGTTGAGAGACAAGGGTTCTACTCGAGTGAGATCGTATCCTAGAGTTAACTTGGCCGAATCTCTTGCATAATATTGGGAGGCCTCAATTATCTTCAAGAAACGTGAAAACAACACCGTCTCTCTCATGGATGAATTAGTATTAAAACATATAATAAGAAAACTTAAGTTTGAAATTTAAGTCACAGTATGCAAATGACCAAGTAAAGTGCGCAAATGACTAAGTCAAGTGCACGAATAACTAAGTGAAAAGTGCACAAATAACCATGCCTAAAGTTTGCGAATGAACCAATCGTGTTGTGCGAAAATGCCAGTGTGTGAATACCAATGCACGAATGGAAAATTTTGTGTGCGATTGTTCATGTATTTGCATGATTGACCCATAATTACATTTGAAGCTCCTCCTATTTGATTTCCCCATCATGAAAATCAACAGAAGCTTCCATCATTTATATATGTAAACATTATAATCTAGTTTCAAGACTAAATATATATTTTTTTGGAGCTGTCTCCAATGTTATTGTTATAAGCCTCTTCAAAGGTAGGGTGTGGTAACATCTTAGGGGTTTGTCTATGATTAATATACAATTCCAAATGAAGAATGAAATCTAGCATCTCTTTCTTTTGGGTGATTTTTCTGAGCTTTTGTGCCGCTACGTCCACGGCTGAAGGTGTCAACAACACAACCTTGTTTCATGCTGGCATGGTTCTGATTTAGATTTGAAGGTTGGGGATGTAGCCTAAACCTTCATTTCAGTGGCGTTATCAAACTTCTGTGCCGTTCATCAAAACTATTATTACATGGAAGGATTCAAGGGATATGCCAGTAGTGTGGCATTGGCAGGTATGTGTCAAGCCTTCCCTTTTCACTTATGAGCATCACAGGAATATGCAAAACTCAAATACGTCATAGATGGTTTACTTACTAGTTCATAGGCAGTCCCTAACCTCGTGGACAAAGAAGTGCATTGATTTATTGTGCATTTTGGGTTATATAACCTACCAAGTTTCATTGCCTACTACTAAGGCTATTGTTATTCTATAACAGTTACACTTAAGAAATGATTCAGGAAACACTTCCTATGTGCAAGCGTGTTTTCAACCCTCAGATTGGAATATAGACAACACATAAACCTGTATTTATTGTGGCATAATTGGCCAATGATATCAATCCAATGTCTTACAGCATGGTGGTCATTAGGATGTGCATTTGAAAAACTTTCCTTGAACCCCTTGCCCCATTTAAGTGGTATTGTTCTCATCACTTTGGAATTTGGATGATCGTTTAATCCATGGTTTCACACATTTAAGGACTATCTTTGATGAAAATTAATCATCATTAAAAAAAAAATCTTAATGCAGAGATCAGCCTGACAGGATTAGGAAGTTGTACGCAAGCCTAGCCTCAGGCCTAATATTTTTCCCTGAATGGGATGAATTAACATTTGTTGGCCCAAAGGCTGGTTTGGTCCAAGCTTAGGCCATAAGTGTAATGGCTTAAGTGGTAAGTTTTGTAATGGTTGTGGTTGGCCCAATTTGATCCTGGCCCAGCTCATTGCCACCCGTAAGTGTGATAGTCTTTGCCGCATAACTAGGCCTTTTTTCTTGTGTATAATGTATATTACTAATTATGTTACTTTTGAAGAATAGCTAAACTCTTGAAGGAGAGAGCTGGAAAACTAGTTTTTTTTTTTTTTTTTTTCAAACAAGATCCTACAAATCTTTTCCAAAATCATTATCTGAGCAAGATCTGAAAAGATTCACCATGCGAAATTCCCACAATCACAAAGGAATCCAATAAAATCCATCATATCACCTACAAAGAAATAAACCCCCTCCATTTGCCAAAAGTAAGGATAAGGAAATACCTCTAGGAGCATCAATGGTGGATAGTGGTAACCAACAACACGATCAAGAATCTCTTGAGCAAGACAAAGAGGATCACCCAAAAGCAATCGATGAAGAACTGATCGAGCAGATGTGCAACCTCTGGGTGGTGAACAATCAAGTCACTATAGATAAGAACAATGAAGATCCAGAAAATTTGAAATGGGAGATGTGACTCCTAGGTAAGTTCCTAATAAACAAACATATTAATTTTGTCCAATTGAATGATACATGCAGATGAAGTGGTCACTAAAGCACAATATGGAGATAAAGAAGATAGACTACGGAGTTTACATTTTTCAATTCCATCATGAAATGGATATCCAGGGAGTGCTTGACGGCCAACCATGGTCCTTTAACAAACATCTTCTTATGCTGAAACAATGAAAACCAGAGGTAAGTACAAAGGAACTAAAATTTTCTAAAGTAGATTGTTGGGTTAGAATAGATGACCTCCCCTTAGAACACTATAGAGAATCTGCCGGGAAACAGTTTGCACAGAAGATAGGGGATTTCAAAGGTTATGATACGAGGGAAGAACTAATAGGAAAATATATGAGACTAAAGGTTGGATTGAAAGTTAGTGAACCTCTTCGGCCAACTCTTACACTGACAAGATCCAAACTACCGAACTTGGAGCTTCCCCTATCGTATGAGAAAATCCACAATTTATGCTACTATTGCGGCCAACTTGGCCAGAAAATGACAGAATGTGAACCATACTTTGATGATACCAAGAGAGGATTACCGGTTGAAGCCATCCAAAAATGAAGGGGCTTTGGTAGCAAGATGAAAGCAGAATTCCCAATTAAACAAAATTTTGCACCGAGGAAAACCCCAGTGCATAACATAAAGCTACTCCATCAGCTCTTCAAGGAGAAGAATCCAAAAGCTGACAAAAGCTTCAACCATCAGTTTGCAATACCACTAGAGGTTAGGGAAATAGACGAGTTGAACCGACAAGTGAATGAGGTGAATGAGTTCAACAATTAGCTCATCAATCACCAAGTTAACTCGACTCAAGAATCCCAAATGGGAAATTCAAAATAGGCTAACAAATTCAACCTGCTAAACTTGGAATCATGGAGTAATCTCGACCCAACATACAACGGCTCCTAAAGGAGGCATTTTTAGAAGGTTTACCAATCCCTTTAAATGCAAATCAAAATGGAATCATGATTACCGAAATTGGAGAATCAAGTGGAGCAAAAAAATAGGAAACTTCCCTAGGTTTCAACCGTTGGAGGAGGAAGAAGACGCCATGGATGAAGATCTCCCCCTGATTCTGCGGCCTGATATGCTCTAACCTTACAAAGGAATAATAATAAATGAGAGGAGTGAAGATGGTAGGAGAACATGAATAGGGAAAGCAATAGAAGACGGGGGGGGGGGGAACAAAAAGGGAAAGAAAAAATCAAATCAACTTAGAGCCTGTATCAACGTTCAAATGGAAAAAACCCTAAAGAAGGTAGGGGAAACACCGTGAATACAACTGGCTCCTTAAAAAGCCTAAAGAAGTCGAACCACTTAAAATTTTTTGAACCTAATACGAGTCCGACCGAAACAATACCACATGACCTAGTTCAACAATTATCTCCTAAGGGTAATAGTTCTGACCATACTCTGACTTGTAGAATGGACATAGACAACTCATCACAGAGCAAATTTACACCTTTCCAATTCAAAATTCAGGAAAAGAAGAAAAAAAGACACTCAAATGAAAAAATAAAAGGCATTAATGAACCTGATATGGAATGTAGTCTAGCCACACTCAAAACAAAAAAAGAAAAGAAAGCACTGCAAAAGATAACCCAACAAGCATAAAGAAAAATAGGAGCAGATCAAGTAGCGAAGACAGAGGAGCTAATAAATCAAAATAAGGAGACAAGGTATGTGCACATAGTTGGATAATTTGCATGGCATATGAGGAACTCTAGGTATGTTTATCTTTTATTTTTGGTACAAATTATTCTTCTAAAAATTCAAAGGGAAATTTAAATTAGAATTGTCATGCAATGATGTAGATATATATGTTTCTATGAAATATGCATATAGGAAATATGTAATGGTTAAAAGAATCAATAATGGGTTCAGGTGGTTGTCCTTCAATAACCCCAAAGGACTAGATGAGGATAATGGCTTGGAACTATTAGGGAATCGGGCAATCCCTGACAGTTCAGGAGCTGAAGAGCTAAATCAAATCCAAAAACCCGAACATAATTTTTTCTATCGGAAACAAAGTGTCAAAGTATTGATTTTAGGAGGAAAATTAGATTACAACATATATGAAATAGCTACTATATAAGCTCGTTAGGACTATCAGGTGGGCTATCACTAATCTGGAAAAAGAATATTAATTGTGTAATAATTGAATCTTGCAATAGATATATTTTGACAAATGTTAGTGATCCAGAAAATACAACTAGATGGCAATGTATGTTTATATATGCAGAACCCAAAAGAGAAACTAGGAAGTTTTTTCTAAGACAATTAGGACAAAAATTACGAACCATAAGTGGACTACTTGTCTATTTAGGGGATTGGAACTGTATTTGGAATAAAGAGGACAAATCAGGAGGGTTAGATACACCAAGATGTGGAATAAGAGACACTAAAAAAATGTTAGAAGAAGGAAGACTTATGGATCTAGGATTTTTAGGGCCACCCTATACATGGACAAAATTAGTAAATAACCAATTAATAAGGGATAGACTAGATAAAGGAGCAACAAATAATTTCTAGAGGAGAGAATATACCCTGATGCTAGGGTGGAGAACCAAATACCCATAGGATCAGACCATGCACCAATTATCCTAACACTAAAACCAAAAGACAAATTCTTACCAAGACCGTTTAGGTTCGAATGAATGTGGACCCAAGACAAAAAAATGCAATGAAGAAATAGAGCACAAATGGAACAGACCTTTTAATGGTACTAGTTGGAACAAAATTAAAAGAAATATCAATAACCTACCAAATGACCTGAGAAAATGGAATAGAGAAATATTTGGAAATGTAAATGAAAAATTAAAATTAAAATGAAAAACCCTAGAAAATTTACATAGTCAAACAATAAATCAGACTAATTAGGAAAAAATAAACAAAATTAAAAAGGAAATAGACGGACTTAGCAAAAAAGAGGAAATTTATTGGGCACAAAAATCAAGAATACAATGCCTCAAATGGGGGGGGGATAAAAATTCTAGATTCTTCCACCAAACTACAATAAATAGGAGGAACTCAAACAAGATAACTGCAATTCAAAATCAGGAAGGAATATGGGTTAAGGAATATTCGGAAATAACAGACGTAGCAAATAATTATTTTAATGAACTATTTAAAACAAACAGCCCACAAATTCACAATACATGAAATATAGACACATTCACCGGAACTAAATTATCAAGTAATGCAAAAAAATTTCTAGAAAAAAGTTTCACATGAGAAGAGGTTAAAAAAACATTATTCAACGTAGGAAAACTAAAGGCACCAAGACCAGACAGATTTTAAGCCGAATTTTACCAAGAATATTGGGACATATTAGTGAAGATATAACAGAGGCCACCTTAGATGTACTAAACAATAATATCCCCCTCAAAGATATTAACCAAACCTTCATCAAGTTAATACCAAAAATTAAAAACCCAGGAAAAATTACACAATATTGACCTATCAGCCTATGTAATGTTATTTATAAAATAATATAAAAAGCGTTGACAAATAGACTTAAGAAAGTAATTCATGAGCTAATTTCTGAAAATTAAGGAGCCTTTATAAAAGGTATACATATATCAAATAATATAATTATTGTACACAAAATACTACGATACATGAAATTAAAAACAACAATGAAAGACTATGTAGCAATTAAACTAGAAATGAGTAAAGCCTATGATAGAGTAGAATGGAAACACCTAGAACAAATAATGCATTAAATTAATCATGGAATGTGTAACATCAGTAACATATGGAATTTTAGTCAATGGATCACCTAACTTACAAATGTCACCAACTAGAGGATTAAGGCGAGGTGATCCCATGTCACCTTACCTTTTCCTTCTGTGTATGCAAAGCTTGTCAAATGGACTAAAAAAATTAGAGGAGCAACAAAGAATAGAAGGGATAAGGATCAAAAGAACCAGCCCTATAATCACACACTTATTGTTTGCCAATGATTGTTATATTTTCTTGACCAATGATAATAGGAAAATAAACAATATAAAAAGGAATTCTTAAAACAATTCAGTGATGAATTTGGACAAACTATAAATTATGAAAAATTAGAAATTATTTTTAGCAAACACACACCTACACAGGTCAAAACCACTATATGCAACCAATTAAACATACAACACACTCAGTCCCTAGAAAAATACTTAGGATTGCCCACTAGCATAGGAAGAAATAAAACTAACTTATTTTCCTACATAAAAGAAAAAGTCACAAATAAAATTCAAGGGTGGAAGAAAAAACTACTAAACCATGTTGAAGAAGAAATAATACTAAAAGCTGTAGTTTCTGCAATACCATCATATACAATGTCTTGCTTCCTCCTCCCAAGGAAAATATGCGAAAACATAAATAAAATCTGGTGGGGACAAACAGAGGAAAGGAAGAAAATACACTAGATAAAATGGGATACACTTAGGAAAAACAAATGAGATGGGGTAATGAGATTTAGAGACCTATACACCTTCAATAAAGCCTTATTAACTAAACAAGCATAGAGACTTATAAATAACCCAGATACACTGTGGGCCAAATTGTTAAAATCGATCTACCTCCCAAATACAAACAATTTTGGATATAAATAATAGGGAATAATAGAAAACACAAATATAGGGAATAATAGAAATATGAGAGAAAATGAGGATATAAATAATACCTTGAATGATAGAAGTGTATCTACTTCTAGAAGTGAAATAAATAATGAAATAGAAGGAATACGAAACAATATCCCAAACAAAAATGATAGCCAAAACCAAATAGTAACCCAACAAACAAATAACTTACCTTAGAATAAACTATGAAATTTAAATGTTCCCCAAAAGATTAAACATTTTATATGGAAATCATGTCATGAGACCATCCCAGTAAAAATGAACAGTTAAAAGAGGTATAAATATAAACCCATTATGCGACATATGCAATCAAGAAAATGAAACCACCATACATAGACTAGTTACATGCCCTGAAGCTAAGAAAATATGGTATGCTTCACCCTTATCATTAAAGATTGCCCAAAATGAAGATGAAACATCAAATTTTCAAAATTGGTTCATGAAATGGTTAAGTATAAATAATTTGAAAAAGAAAGAAATAAATTGGATTTATGAATATATTGCAATTATATATTTGGACATTTGGATAAACATGAATAAATTGATGTATGAAAATTGCAAATTTGATATAAAAATAATTATGGAAAGTGCGTGCAGACTAAAAAAGGAGCTAGAGAAAGTCATTCCCAAAAAGGACAAGATAGAGACAGATAAAGATGAAGATCACTGAGATCTTCCACTACCAAACATGATCGAGGTAAACTTTGATGGCACTCTTTATACAACAAATCAGAAAGCCGGACTAGGGGTTATTCTCAGAGATGTGAAAGGAGGAATAGTTACAGCCAAAATTGGTAGAAGAAGTATATGTTTACCACTACTAGCAGAATGCAAAGCGGCCTTAATGGAATTGAGAACGGCTTAGTCAATGGGACTCAAAAATGTGATTGTGGAAAGAGATTCATTAGAAGTTATCAACGCTTTAGAAAGGGGTACAAAGGAATGCCCTAATGAGATCAGACTTTACATCCTAGGCTGCAAGAACTGCTTTGAATATTTTGATGTTATTTACTTTTAGCATGTTAGTAGGAACAAAAATAATGCGGCCCATGTATTAGCTAAACATGGTGTATCTTGCCTTAGTAGTATAAATTGGATAGGAAATTATTGGGATTACTAAGCAAGATTTTGTACCCATGTTAATGAATATCAATAAAACTGATAACTAATTACCAAAAAAAAAATTATGTTACCTTGGATGGTGATGATCAATAAGTTGTTTGATGATAGGGCTAGAATTTGGTTCAGGAAATCTTTTAGATGGGTCCTATAATTGGGATGTTTGAATTGGTAAACTGTATACTACTTGGAAGCACTTTGGATTTGGTAGGACAACTTAAAGAGTGCCTATAACGGTTGACACATCAGTGCCAAAAAGTGAAAAAGCATCGTATATCACTTTTTTGATGCTAATGAGTCAGCTTCTAATGTCTTTCTTACTTTAGGCACTCTGTAAGTTGTCATACCAAATCCTGCCCGACTTGGAAGGCTTAGTGTTATGCGGAAACCTAGATCTATGATCTCATGCAACAAAGAAGAAGAGAGAAAATAGAACAGAAATTAATCACACCACAAGAGCAAAACGATTTACGTGGTTCAGCTTTGAAGCCTACGTCCACGGGCGAAAACGGAGAAGAGCTTTCACTATGATCAAAGAACAGATATTATAATGAACAGTGCAATGGCACAAAAATCGAGAAAACCCCAAAATATAAACCCCAAAACCCTAATCTGCGTGGGTCGGATTCGCTTTGCTCACCTTCACCAATTTTTCGGGTCATATTCGGGTTTTACGGATCATCATCCCGGGTTATATCTCGGGTTGAATACAAGACATTAACCCAACAGTGGAGTTAAAGTTGTTACTGGAGAGATCAATGACTTCAAGAGAGGTAAAATTAACAACTGAAAGAGATAAAGAACTGTCGTAAAGACTACAATTGGATAAGTGTAGCTCTAAAAGAGAAGGAAGCATATTTATAGCTGGTAGCCAATCTGCTCTGGTGTTTCTAAGGTCTACATCTCCCATATGAAGGTATTTAAAAGAAAACAGGTTAGAGAGCCATTGAAGGTTGTCCACATTCAACATAACAGTAGAAAGTGAGAAATATAGTTTTGAAAAACCCAAATCTAGATAAAGCAATTTAGATAAATTGCCCACATGAGGAGGAGTTGTACCACCGAAGGACGCATAAGAGAGATCGAGATATTTCAAGTTCTCAAGTGAACCAATGAACTTGGGGATATGGATTCCATGGAAATTGTTAGAGCTTAGGTCCAAGTAATTCAAATGTGTCAAATTGAGCAAAGAAGGATTGATCTCACCCCCTGGGCTTGACCAGTTGTCAGCTGCCGAGTTTCGGAGGTTGTGCTTGACGACATGTCCGGTTCTCTAGCTGCAGCCAACTCCTTTCCACCTGCAACAATCTTGATCCACCCAAGAAGAGAGACGATCCGATGGATCTGTCAGACCATCTTTAAACCGGAGGAGCGCTTGTCTTTCACCATCTATGCAGGTCAAGTTGAGATTTGCTTCACAAGAAGGTAGCATAATGGTTTTGGAGAAGAAGAAATCCCAACATCAAAACAACAAAAGGTTTGATGCTTGCCGTGTTACGTGTATCCCGGGCCATTACGAATAAAATAGCATGACTCTCAATTACCAACTGGTTTGATGGTAGCTTGAGGGTGTAAATTAATAGTGATGGTCTTCCTCGAAAAGACAGAGTAGACTCATCAACAAATCAACACGCACTGCACGAGGCAGGCAGGTGGGCAAACGTGTATGCGTATCCCGATTGTGTGTTCTCACTACATGCTATCTCCCCGTTCTGTCCTCACTACACGCTCAACTCAAGTGCTTGAGCTAATCAGATCTCCCTGTTTCATGCTCCAACTTGAGTCACTCCGGTCTGAATGGACAGTGTGTGACACGATGAATGACAGAGGGTGCTTTGGTCAATATAGATAAGTTTAAAGAGGGTAATGCTGTAAATGTATAATAAATATGTACCTACGTACTTTTTAATACACCCTTTGTCAGACATTGTGTCATTTTCTGGACAGAAGCTGGCATGTTTTCTGTCCATTCACAATGAAGATGTGAACCCGTGAGCTGCATGTTATCTGTCCATCACACCGAAGATGATGTGAATCCGCGTGCCGGCCGGGTTTAGAG